>PVKA01002681.1:0-74688 GCA_004027165.1 Ctenomys sociabilis | reverse complement strand
GTATGAATTCTTGATGATAGTTATTCTTTGTTGAACAATGTGGAACTTAAGTATTGTTTTAATTCACATTTTCCTAATAGCTATGTGATATTGAACATTTATTTCTTTATGCATTCCTCAACCATTTGCAGTTCTTCTGAGATGTGTTTACTCATTTCAAATGCCCATTTTTTGATTGGATAGTTCATTTTGGAGGTTCTAAGTTATTAAGTGTTTAAATATTCTAGACCTATTCCTTTCTCTCATGAATAGTTAGCAATTTGTTTTTTCCTTTCATGGGTTGTTTTTTGGCTCTTTTTTTCCTATGCAGAAAGTTTTTAATTTGCTATTATCTCATTTGATTTTGGTACTGTAGTTACTATGTAACTAGTGTTCTGTTCTGAAATTCCTTGTATGTCTATGACTTGGGAATTTTACCTATCTTATCTTCCAGCAGACTTTCAATATATAGATCTTTGATTTACTTTGATTTTTAGTTTAGTATGTGATGATAAGTGTTGGTCTAGATTCAGTCTTCTACATGTGTGTAGCTTGTTTTCCCAGTACTGTTAATGTGGCTGTTTTATCGCTAGTGTATGGTTTTGGCTCCTTTGTTACAGATCAAATACTTTAGTGTGTCTGGAGTTGTTACTACATCATCCATTCTTTTTTTTTTTTTTTTTTTTTTTGTCTTTTTGAGACAGGGTCTCACTATGCAGTTCAGGCTGGCCTTAAGCTCACTTTGTAGCTCAGGCTGGTCTCGAACTCACAACAATCCTCCTGCCTCAGCCTCCCGAGTGCTGGGATTACAGGCATGCGCCACCATGCCCGGCTTACATCATCCATTCTGTCCCATTGATCCTCATGTCTGTTTAGGTGCTGTTACTGTGGTGTTTTTTTTTTTTTTTCACTGCATTATAATTCCATATCTAGGATTGTGGTATCTTCTCCTTTGTTCTATTTAGCCAGGATTTCTTTTGCTATTTTGAATCTCTTCTGGCTTTATATAAATTTTTTAGGATTGTTTCCTCCAGTTCTATGAAGAATACTGTTGGTATTTTGATTGAGATCTTATTAAGTCTGCAAATCACTTTTGGAACAATGTCTGTTTCAACTATACAACTCAATGAAATGTTATTGTGTGTGCCTAGAGGTCCCTCCAAAGCCTCATGTGTTAATAGAGCTTTTTTATGTATTTATGACAGGGTCTACAGGGCCTCACTATGTAGATCAGACAGTGATTTTCCTGTTTTCAGCCTCCCACGCACTGGGATTACAGTTGCATGCCTCCATATCTAGTCTCAATCGGTGTCTCAGTGTGCCGAGAGGCAGGGCTTGAACAGCATGATGGGGATCGAACCCCGGCCACTGTGCTCTGCCTAGACAGATGCTTTGATCCACTGAGCTATCTGGCCAGCCCTTCATAGGGCTTTTTCATAGGTGGCTGAATCTAGAATGTGTGATTCTGGGATTAAGGGTATGCAATTAATAAATAAGTCCTCTAATTGATTTGGCACAGTTCTTTCTAGGATTAGAGATGTGAGTGCTATAGGTATCATAGGGTAGAAAGACTGCATATGATATGAGACAGTGAGAGTCTTATCTGAATCCCCCTATTGCATTTGTTACCTTGTGGTTTTCATAAACTATTCTCTGTGATGTCCATCTGTCAAACAACCCTAGGAGCCAGATGGCTATGGACTGAAGTCCTTCCATATTGTGAAGTAAATAATTCTTCACTACTTTAACTTTGGTTGTTGTGCATTATATCGCAGAAACTTGAGAAAAGTAACTAAGACATCAACCTATATGCCAATACATTGGAAAGTTCAGAAGAAAGGGATGGATACCCGGATAAGTACATATGAATTACCAAAACTGAACCAAGAATATATAAAATCCCTGAATAATCCAGCAAAAGGCAATAAAATTAGAATAGTAATAAAAACATACTAAGAAAGACATATATCTGGAAAGATTTGCTGCTGAATTCTACAAGAACTTCAGGGAACATGTAACACCAATACTCTTTAAACTCCTAAATATAATTGAAATTTCTCCCAAAGTCATTCCTGGAAGCTAGTACTCCTGGAAGCTAACATAGATATCAATAGCAATTTCATATATCAATAATGAACTCATCAGCAAAAACAGTATCATTCATAGCAGTACCTTGATGCCAAAATGAGACAAAGGTCTAACCAAAGCAGGAATTACTTATTGGCCCTTGGCTTCAGTGAAAATATATACCGAAATCTCAATCAGATACTGGGTAAACAGAATGCAATAAGTCATCAAAAGATCACACATTATGGACAAGTAGGCTTCATCTTAGGCATGCAAGGATGATTCAATAAGCACAGCTGTAAAAAATCATCTGTGAAAACAGCCAGAAAGCACTGGCACAAATGTAGAAAGCAGTGCTATGGCTGAATAAGATGTGGTACACATTCTTGTGACTTGAAATGCAAGTTGGTCCTGGGACTCAGGTCAGACATCACAGATAGTGAGTCTGCTAAGAGATTGCACTGGGCAGTGAGAAATCTCTTCCTTTCATGCAGCCAGGAGAGGCACCCACTCCACACATATCCTTAGGAAGCACAGACAAGACATACAAAATGAATCCACAGTGTACGTGGTGACTGGGTGAGCATATCTGAATCAGTCAATCCATGCTCTGGGTTGAGCGTCTGTGTCCTCACATAGATTTTACCTGGATGACCTAAGTCTCCTACAATGCTTTCTGGCTGTTTTTAACAGATGATTTTCCTTCTAAGTGTTTTTTCCCAATACTGCCTCCATTGCAACTCAATTCATTGTTCAAACACTTATTCCTCACTGATCTGATACAGGGAAAGCAAGCCGCACTTTTTTTTTTTTTTAACCACTCTCTCTGTCTTGGATAGTCTTCTCCAATAAAGAAAGGAACTAATTTTGTTATTTGTTTTTCTGTTTCTTATTATACTTAGAAAAAGACTCAATGACAAAGCTGTGAGGAAACCAGCATTTTAGGACAACACCATTCCTGGGGAGAGATTTTGCACTGTAGCTCCAGGGCCCCAAATTAGTAAGTGGAAAAGGAAATTGATTTGTTTTATGATCAGGAGTCAGTGTTCAGCAAACTATTCCTGAAGAGACAGATATACAGGATCCATGTAAATCCTCAGTCAACATGGGGTGGGGGAAGACAGCAGGGAAACTGAATACATTTAAATGTTCAAATAGTACAGAGTGCCCATCTTTGACAGATGTAGAAAAAGGAAGGGGAATAGAAAGGAAGAATCATGATTGTGTGTATAGACAGTACAGTTGGGATAGATAACGCTGTGCTTCTACATAATTCTATGAGAGGCAAGATTTGCACTAATGGTGGTTGGACAGGATATTATGTTGGCTTCTAGTACTATGGACAACCACTAGGAAAATAATAGAAAGTATTAATTATTGAATCTTTCATGTAATTCAGGTATAAAAAATAAGATAAGCAAACAGCTACACTCTCTTAATTTACTGATAAAAGGCACATGGTATAATAATATCTGTGTAAGTATAATATCATGTATGCACCTTCTATGATACCAAAACATTATGAAAACAGTTTGCAATGTATTAATTTATCAAATCCATCTCGTCAAGCTATCTTAAAACTGTCTCATTGATATTTGTACTTCAATAAAACAAAAATAAAAAACAATAAACAAGGCATCATATAAGCAGAAGCAAAGACAAAATGATCTTAATAGATACAGAAATATAATGATCTTAATAGATACAGAAAAATCTTTTGACAAAATCTAAAACTAATTAATGATTAAAGCAATGAAGAAAATATGTACAGAAGGATTTTATCTCAATATCATAAAATCCATCTATGACTGACCCTCTCCCAACCTCATATTAATTCAGAAATATCTGAAAACTTGTCCTCTTAAATCACAAGACAAGAATGTTCACTATCACACCTCTGTTTAACACAGTACTTAAAATATTAAAAAGAGAAATTAGGCATGGAAAGAAATATAAAGTATATTTATAGAAAGAGAAGAACTCAAATGATCATTTTTTGCAGTTGACATAATCTTCTACATTGTAGACTCAAATACTCCAGCAAAAGACTCCTGAAATTAATGTCTTATATTGGCAGTATAGGAGGACACAAAAATCAACATAAAAATCCATAGCATTTTCATATATTAGTTATTAACGCACTAGCAAAAATAATACCATTCACAAAACAAATAAAAACTAAATATTTAAAAAATAAGCTAACCAAGGAAGGAAAAGGACTGTACAACCAAAACTAAACTATGCTGAAAGAGGAGACTGAAGAAGGCATCCAAAATTCAAAGCTATCATCATTCCTGAGAAGCAGAACCGATGTAGTCAAAAAGGCCATACTCTTTTGCGTCCTTAATATTTATACATCTAATTTCCATTTCCTTCTTGTTTAGTTTTTCTTCCACACTCCAGCTGTTGAAGTGCTTCCACCTTCATTCACTGCATCCCTCTGCAATTCACAGGTAACTTCACCAAAACCTCAAATGTCTTCAAACTCATGAATGGGTAGTTTCTTCACCATTACACATTAAGCCAAATCTGCTTCCCACTTGTAGTGGCTGCTCACATATTCCCATGTATCTCTGGGTGTACAAAAGATCTTGCTTTTCATTTCAGCTTCTAGACTCCTCTCCCCACCCAAGAGCCTCCCCTCAAAGAAGCCACATATTGCATATGACCTGAATGTAGGGGACACTATGTTGCTACAGTCACCCCAGTGACAACTCTTTCCCACTGACCTTGGTTCCCCTTTCATCTTTCAACACTACCCCTCTCTGCCTTGAGTTGTTATTTTTAATATATACAGCCAAGAAGTCTCAAATTTCTCAAGCCTGAAATTTAGGTATATATTTAAATCTCCAAAGTTGTTCCAATCTGCCTTTCTAATCTCAGTTGATTTTTCAAATAGAACATACCTAATTATTTGCCAAGTCCTGTTGACCTGAAACATGTTAGTGGAAAACACTTGCTTTAAGAAGCTTACTTTGTTCTGCTACAGTTTGGATCTTAAATGGCTCTCAATGCCCCTATGCTAAATGCTTGATCCTTGTCTTGTTTCTTTAACAGGTGAGACCTTGTGGGAAGAAGTGATGTTCTTGGACTTGTGTCTTTTGATGGAATATTGTGAAACTGACCTATTCTTGCTGCTGTCTGTGTGTCTGTCTGTCTGTGTCTGTCTCTTTCTCTTTCTGTATGTGTGTATGTGTGCACCTGCTTCGCAGCTGTAATGAAGTGTGCAAATTCCTTTTTCTGTGCTGCTGCCTTGCTATGCAGCCTTGCCACAGGCCCAAACCCTAAAGATCAAACACCCTTGGACTTACACCTCCAAAATTTTAAGTCAAAATAAAATTTTCCACTTTTTAAGAATATTTATCTCAGGGGTTTGTTACATGGTTGAAAACTGACTAGTACATTTCCAGCTACCAACTCAGACTCAAACTCATCCTCCTATATCCCAGGCTCCTTCTAAGTGCTGTGGGTATTAGACCTTCCCAGGAGACTCAGCGTTATCCTGTGGACATGCCCCCTGTTACAGTGCACACAAAAACTCATGATGTATTAACTCTCACTCTTTCTACCTTTCATTCTTACATTCTCTTCACAATTAGGGATTTGGAGGCCTGCAACATAGCTTATCAGACTAAGCACCTGCTTAGGGAAGCACAGGGACTAGGGTTCAAAGCCCAGCACATGCCTTGCTGGCCTGGCTGCAGGGCTCACTGAGCCAGGCACAGAAACTGGGCACGGTGGCGCATGCCTGTAATTCCAACACTGAGGAGGCTGAAAACTAGAGGATCACTAAGAGTGCGAGCTGCATTGTGAGACCCTGTACCAAATTCATTAAAAAAACGAAGGATTTTGATATACTGACTTTCATTTCTGAGGGAAAAATCAGAGCAGACAAACAGAAACACATCATACATGCTTTTGTCTTGAACCACAGCCTTTCTGTGTGACCTGTCAGTAGCTCTAAAATCTTTTCTTTGTATTCATGAGATACAAAAGGATGTACAAGTAAATTTAATTTTTAATATGTATCTTGAATTTTATTAGCTTCAGTTTCATTGCAGAAAATACTTTAAAAATTTTTATTCTCTAGTATGATTTTTGGAAGTTAGGGTTTATGTTTTAATTTAAGACACAATGGATATCATATACTATAGAAATATAGATATGAGACAAAAGCCTAACATCCCAAGAGAGCAGGGAGCAATAGACAGAGCCAAGGAGAGCTGCTATCTCTCACTTGTAAATCCCAGAAAGCTGAGATTCAAGGCTGCAGATAACAGTTTCTCTTGCTGGCTTCCTGTTCTTTGATCTCTGGCTTCGGATATTATCGGCTAGCATTTGTGTGAACCTCACGTTAGGCAAATGGTGGAAGTCAACAGAGATATAGTTTGTGTTCACTTAATAATTATGCACATTCCATAGTCTGTCTTTAGCCCTCAATAAATGTGAGATGCTTCTGAGGCTCTGGGCTCACTTTGAGAGAGATTCTTCTCAGTGAGACCTCTGAAGCTATATGCATCAGATCTTTTCGTGGTTTCTTTCGGCACTGACCACCCATAACATATAACAATATGTATTGGTCTAAAGAGATGCTGATTGTGTGGAAGTGGTCCTTTGATTTGTAACACTACAAATGGCCTCTGAAGATATCATCATATTGTCCTTTTATCCCTTGATTCAGATATTTGTGTTTAAGAAAATATAAGAGGCCTTGAGATATACTCAGAAGCACACTCTTGTAAGTATGAGGTTGTGAGTTTGATTCCTGGTACCAACCAAAAAAAAAGAAAATGAATAAAAACAGAAACTTAAGTTCCTAAAAAAAATCCAACCATCTTTGATATAATATTTTAATAATCTGGTTACATTTGTCAGTACTCCGTATAAAGTGAGGAAATATATAAGTAATAAAGGATAGAAGTTAAAATTATAAGAAAAGGTAAAATATTAATGAATAATCTATTTTTAGAGTCAAGCCTAGAATAAATGAGTGCAAGAGCAATGTCTAAATAAGAAAGTGTAGGCCTTGTTCACATGGAAGTGATAAATTTGAATCAAATATTTCAAATACTAATAGTTGTTTGTGAATAACTAAAATATCAAAATAGAAACTCAGTAAAATTAAGTGGGTGTTTCAAGATAGAAATTACTTGAACTACTTGGAAAAAGTGGAGTGGAAAACATACCCTTTCTTTAATAAATTCAAAGATGAATTCATGTTTTAAAATAAAAATAATACTAACTCTAAAGTCCCATTTAAAGATTGACTATGGCTCTCCTAGGAAAATTTTTTTATCTTAATAAAGCCATGTTTGAGGTTCTTAAAGACAGGAAAAGTTAACTGCAGTGCCCCTAATGATTTTTAAATAATTAAAATGTACAATGTTTTCTCCATCTGCAGGAAGGCTGATAGAAAAGGAAATTACAGTTTTGTCTTCAATACTTCAGCTTTCGGGAGCTTGGGATTTTGGTGTCCATCTTTGCACTCATTTTCATGTTCTGTAGTCTTTGCGTCTGCCAGCTCAGTTCCTGCACAGTCATTTTCACCAGGTAGAAGACGTTTCCTCAAAAGAATTAGGGTCAAGAAGGCTGGTAAAAAGCTTATTCCTCTTATGCCTGCAGGCAACCCAAGGTAGATGTGCCTACACAAGAAAGAATTAAAACATATTAAATCTTACACAGACACTGTGGTCAACACAAACTAATTCTGCTTATTTTTATGCCTATTTGATTGTATTAAGATTAACACCAGCCGTTATTTTTTTCCTGTTTTTTGCAAGTAACTTTGCTGAATTAATTTTAGTATTTGTTAAACTGTATATTGAACTTTCCACCAGAAAGTCCAAATTAATTGTTTTTCCAGGCAACCATTTGCTACAATTTTTGCATCAAGCAGAAGTTCCAATTTAAATATAGCACTGATGGGGCTGGAGAGATAGCACTATAGTCTGACCGCCTACAAGGCAAGTGCAAGGACCCAGGTTTGATCCCTGGTACCAGTACTGCATGCTGTGCTGGTCCTGAAACTGGGCCTGGTAGTGATGCCCAAGTTATATCCCAAGTTCTGCCAAAAAAAAAGAAAAAGAAAAAGACTGGTAGTGATGTACACCTATAATCTCAGCACTGGGGAGGCTGACACAAGAGGATCACTATGTCACTATAATTCTGAGCTGCATAGTGAGATGCTGTAAAAATAAATGAATAAATAAAAATTAAAACATAGTAATGACAACAGTGTTTTTTACCCATTATTTAATAAAAATATTCCAAAGAATCATCACTAATTATAATATATATTTTGGGGTAATTTAAAGGAAAATTTTCTGATCTGAATTGGGTCAGTTTTAAACATTAATGTCTTATTTTTATACCTTGCTTTTACACTTTTCTGCTGGACAGTTAAGACCAAGAAATGTAACTTTTGTGTCTGGTAAGGTTAGTCAAGCCTCCTCAGGATTTATCCTGAAATCCTGTACCATACTTTGTAGATCAGTGTCAGCCAGGTGGATGACTCATGGCCATTACTTGACCATTTTGCTCTCTGCGAAAGCCTGAGAGAATGTTTTCTCTCCATGTGACTCACCTTAGGCATACTCAACATCATTGTTCACATTCCTCTGTGGCCCCATACATTTCTTAATCAGAAAATTTGGGACACAACTGAGTTACATGATGTTACAGTATAGATTCTCTTATGTCCTGAGTCTTCACTAACCTTGAAAGGCTAGGGCCAAAATGTTGGCTGTCTTTTCAGCCCTTCTTTTTCTCCAATTTTTGGTCTGCAAACATAGGTTGTTAAGCCTCCAGAAGAGAAGCTTATTATTTCCCTACAACTTATGCAGTTGGTAGGTTTAACCTGTCTGTCTGAATATCAAACATCTTAGGCATAACATGGAAAGGTATTTTCCATCAAGTATAGATAAACTTTAAGTCTCTGCAGAATATGAAGAAAAAAACCAATAAAAATATTTAAAAATATGAATAAACATTTACATATTTTTATACAGAAATTTAGAAATTTAACCATATATAGCATTGTAGCAGGACAGTCCTGTGACATTATTTTTCTTGTCTTTTTTTCATTTATTTCTTACCCTTTAAAAACATTTAATTGATAGACAGTATGGCAATAATTAGTGTGTCATGATAAGCAGTACATATTTAGAGGACCAGAATGACAGGCATTCCAAGCATGACCCCAGTATTTCACATTGCTATATTCAGTGCAGTCACTCAGTTCACAGGTATCAGCATATATAGTTAGTCAGGGTGAGAATCCCACCAAGTAACTGCTAGTTTCAACAACCTGCTGGTGGTTCTCGGGATCATTGCCTCACCCATTTTGTACTTACAAATATATGGCTTTGGCCCTGTTATGTTCCCCAGCTTTTCTCATTGCCCTCTTTTTGTTGTCTAACCCTCAAGTTCTCACTTTCCTTGTAATTGTGTTTTGTCTTTCTATTTTTATATATTTTTTGAGTTCTTATACTAGGAAGACTATATGATATTTCACATGTGGACCTGGTTTATTCACCTATGAGTATATCTTCAATACTCTTAAATACAAATACTTCAAGTTTATCATTCTTTATAGCTGAGTAATACTCCATTGTATAAAAACACCACATCATTTTCATCCATTCCTCAGTTGACAGGCATCTTGGTTGTTTGCAAGATTTGGCTATCACAAATTGTGCTGCTATAAACATAGGTGCACATATATCACTATGATATGATGTTTTCAGTTCCTCTGGGAAAGTTCCCAGTAGAGGGATAGCTGGCTTGAATGGGATTTCCAGTTGTAGTTTTTTAAGGAGTCTCCACACTTATTTTCCATAATGGTTGGCCCAGTCTACATTCCCACCAGCAGTGGAGAAGAGTTCCTTTTCCCCCACAGTCTCTCCAACATTTGTTGTTAGTTGATTTGTTTATGATGGCCATTCTTTCTGGGGTGAGATGGGATCTCAGTGTTGTTTTAATTTGCATTTCACAGATGGCTAGTGATGTGGAGCATTTTTTCATATATTTACTTGCTTCTTTAATTTTGTCCTCTGTGAAATGTATGTTCATCTCAGATGCCGATTTCTGGATTGGGTCTTTAAATTTTGGGGCCCTAATTACTTTTAGTTCTTTATAAATTCTAGAGAGCAGACCTTTGTCTGAGTGCTTATTAGTTAAGATGTTTTTTCCAAATTTGTGGGTTGTCTTTTCACTTTGTTGATAATTTCTTTTGACATGCAAAAGTTTTCTCAATAAGAAGAAGTCCCAGTTTTTAATTCTTTCAAGTATTATAATTCGACTTTTGTTCATGAACTCTTTGCCTACCCCTATGTCTTCAAGAGTTCCTCCTACTTTCTATTCCAGGAGATTGAGTGTTTCTGTTTTAATGTTTAGATCTTTAATCCATTTTAACTTTAACTTAGTGCATGGTGATAGACCTGGGTCAAATTTTAGTTTTTGGAATGTAGAGAACCAGTTTTTCCAGCACCATTTGTTAAAGAGTCTATCTTTCTTCCAGTAAGCATGTTTGGCCCGTTTGTTGAAGATCAGGAGGCTGATTGTGTTAGCAGAGACTTCTGCATCTTCTAATCTAGTTCATTCATCCTCAGGTCTATTTTGTTGCCAGTACCATGTTGATTTTATCATAGTAGCTTTGTAGTATAATTTGAAGTCAGGAATTGTAATGCTTCCTGCCTTCCCAGGATTTCCTTTGCTATTCTAGGTCTTTTCTGGTTCCAAATAAATTTTAGGAGTGATTTCTCTAGGTTTGGGAGGTATGTTGTGGGTAGTTTGATAGGGACTGCATTAAATCTGTACGGTAATTTTGGGAGTATGGCCATCTTCACTATGTTGGTTCTTCCTATCCAGGAGCATGGAATATCTTTCCATTTTTCTGAAATCCTTTACAATCTTTTTTCAGAGTACTGTAATTTTCCTTGAAAAGATCTTTGACTACTTAAGTTAGATGAATTCCAAGGTATTTCATTTTCCACGAGGATATTGTAAAAGGTAGTGTTTCCCTAATTACCCTCTCAGTGTGTTTGTTCTCTGTGTAGAGGAATGCTGTCAACATTTGGGTACTAACTTTGTATTCTGTTATGCTACTGAATTTGTGTATCAATTCTAGTAGCTTCTTGGTGGAATTTTTTTGGGTTTTCAATTAAAGTATCATGGCACCTGCAAATAATGATAATTTAACTTTTTAAATCATTAATGTTTAAAATGTCAAAACACTAGGGCTGATCAAATAGCTCAGTGCATTAAAGTGCCTGCAAACAGGCATAGAGTCAGCACAATCCCTAGGCCTGTTGTGTTGGCTTTGACCCTAGGGTATGCTGAGATGGCAATTGAGTGTGAGGCACATGCCTATAATTACAGCACTTGGAGGCTGTAAACATGAGGATCACTATGACTCTTATCTAATAGTGAGACCCTGACTACCCTGTAGACTGTACCCTAAAATGCAGAAAAAAGTATCAAAACACTGTTCTCCATAGAGAAACAGACAAGAATTTTCAGCTTTACATTTATAAATTCTGTTAAACCAGTACAACTTCACTTACCATTGTCATGCATTAGTGGATTCAATTTGTTAATTTACACAGAGAAATTTTATATATATATATATATATATATATATATATATATATATATATATATATATATATACACACATTTCCACCTTTCATAGATAGATAGGTAGTTATAGGAAGAGATACAGAGGTTTATCTTTTTCACTCCTCTCCCACTTTCTCTTTTCATCTAGATAGAGATGTGTCACTATTTTTTTTAAATCTTTTATTAATTTATTTGGTACAGGTTCTCTGTACACAGCTTGGACTCCTAGTGATCCTCCCGTCTCAGCTTCCCCAGCACTGGGATTACTGGGATGTGCTACCATGCCTGGTTTTGGTGGCCAGTGTGCAGGCAGGCATGGAGTACCTGGAATTTGTCACTATTTTTATATTTTGGAAGAACCAAAAATTTATATCATTTAACTTTCTATTTCTTACTCTATCCATTTATTTATTTATTTTTATTTTTAATTTTTTTGTATTTTAGGACAGGGTCTACAGGGCCTCATTACATAGATTGGACTCATAGTGATCATCCTGTTTTCATCCTCAAGTGCTGGGATTACCTGGCCCAGTCTCCATCACTGTCTCAGCACTCTCCGAGGTCAGGGCTGGAATGGCAGGCCCAGGGATCAAACTCCTGGCCCCTGCGTATACATAAGCAGGCACTTTAATCTGCTGAGCTATTTGACCAGCCTCACCTATCCATTTATTTATGTGTTGACCTTTGTTTAATTTTTTCACTACTGTGACTTCAACCCAGGGCTTCATACATGTTAGGAAAGCGTTCTACCACTGAGCCACTTCCTTAGCCTTTGTTTCTTTACTTCTCTTATTTTTATACTTTGTGTTGTAGAAAAACTTCAGATGAATTATTAGCTTATTTGTAATCTTCCTATTTTATATAACAAATTCCCCTCATAGTAGTGTTCTTACTGCATAGTAGTGTTCTTACTGTGGGCTTGGGTAAGTTGTTTTTCCACTTTGTTATAATAAAAACACTTACATTTCCCTTCTGCCTGTGTTAATGGCTCACTATTCAAAAGCGTTTCTCAGTCTCCATTTATTTTTTCATTTTAAAAGGTTTGTTGTTGAATTCTGGCTCCATTTTAGTTGGTTGTCGGAGAGATACAGAGTAGGATTTCATTTAAAATTTTTTCTATACTTATTTTATAGTTTAATATATGGTGATCTGTTCTAGAGAAAATTAGAATTAGTGCTGACGAAATATCACACATTTTGCATCTGTCCAATGATATGTGATATGCATCAAGTCCATCTGCTCTACAGTATAGTTTAACTCTGATGTTTCTTGATTGTTTTCATGAAGTGATCTATCATCAGTGAGATATGATGCTGAAATCTCCTATAGGTATAGGATTGGAATGTATGTTTCACTTTACGATTAATAGTCTTTGCTTTATAAAATTGAATGCCTCAACATTATATTACATATATACCACATATATTACATATACTATATATATTACAATTAGAAACACACACACATATATATGCATATATATTTTTTTTGATAAATTGCTCCTTTAATCAATATATAGTGACCTTCTTCCTATGTTCTCATATAGTCTATTTTGTCTTTTAATGTGGCTATAATTACTTGTTTCAGATTTCAATTGCTTTATCATTTTATGTCCTTTCACTTCCTGTTGTTCTTTGTTATAATTTAGAATTTAAATGTCCCAGAAAGGTCATGCATTGAAATCTTAGTCCATAAGTGATGGCATTGTTGGGGTGAGAGGGAACCTTTACAGGTAGGGTTGAGTGGAAGGAAGTCAGGGCATCGAGGTATGCTCTTTGAGAGCATACTGGGATCCCAGCACCTTCCTCTCTTTTCTCTTTCTTCTCCACTTTCAGCAGTATCTCCTATGTTCTATCAACTTTCTCATTATTACACATGATATTCAGTACCCACAACTTAAAAGAGAAAAGACTAAGTTTAGTTCATGTTTTAAGAGAGTTCAGTCCATGGTCAGATGGCTACAAGGCAGAGTTTTGAGAGCAATAGGGCACTGTGGAGCAAAGCTGCTTATTTCATGATGTCCAGGAAGAACAGAAGGGTGATAGCTGCCCCCCACCCACAAAAGAAGGGGCAGAGCCAGTTGTAGTATTCAACATCAAACCTTCACAACTCATCCAAAATACTCCAAATGTGTTCCCACAGTTCTCTGGGCAACTCTCAAGACAATCAAGTTGACTCAGTTGGGCATATCCACCACCTTTCCCTTTCTTTTCTTACTAGCTTCCACAAAGTGATCAATTTTACTTTGCCAGGCATTTGCTACTGTGATGTTTTGTCTAAAGAAAAATCTTAAAAACAAGGAGTCCTAGTGACCCTGAGTTGAAAATTGGAGCCAAAATAAATCTTTCCTCTTTGTAAATTAACTTTTTCAGTGTTTTGTCTTGGACTTGGAAGGCTAACACAGAAAGTGGGTAAGAAGAAGTGATGTCATTGTAGCCTCAGAGAGAGTGCTATGTGATGTGAAGCTCTGAGGGAGAAACTGAAGCCGTGATGGACACCCCTGGAGATGAGGGGCTGGGGAGTGGAGAGAGAGAGAGAGAGAGAGAGAGAGAGAGAGAGAGAGAGAGAGAGAGAGAGAGACAGAGAGACAGAGAGACAGAGAGAGAGACAGAGAGAGAGAGACAGAGAGAAAGAAAGAGAGAGAGAGAAAGAGGGGAGAAGAGAGAAGAGAGAGAGAGAAAAAAGAGAGAGCCATAGGAGAGAGGTCGCCCAAGCCTCACTAATAGCTTAACCCATTGTTGAGTTCACGCTAAGTGGGCGTTTAGAGATGAGACCAGTCGGTAGGAGAGAATCATGGGAAAGTGACACTGAAGATTCTATCTGGCCCCTGTGCTCATCCTCTGTGTTCTTCTTCCCCTGTTTTCTGCTTCCTACCCACCACACAGTAAGCAGCTTTGACCACTCTCAAGTAGTACTGGCCTTTCACCCAAGCTGTTCCTGTACTGGGGCAATTGACCACAGGCTGCCACTGAACCAGAAGAACCCTCTCTTCCTTTATGCTGCACATGTTAGCTATTTGGAAGTTCAACAAACACAGCAAGCTCTCCAGTCATCCAGTTTTTGAGGGAAACACCATTCATTCTTCTCTGTGTATCATCACCTCTTCCCAATAGTGCAATGCTCTCAGTGGGTTTGTATCAGAGTCACTATATTGAGACAAGTTTGCCTTAGAAGACTGCTCCTCATTGAGCTAATGCAGTGGAATTTCTGCTGGCTGCATCTGAGAAATGGAAGTATGTAGGGGTTTCAACCCCCCAAAGAAAACCCAAATCAGCCAATGGGCCCTTCCTGAGATATCTCCTTTTTACAGAAGGAGCCCAGAAATTTACTGGATATGATGTAAAACCTTTTTCTAAAGCCAGGCTGCTGAGAAAATTTTAATGCAAAACTGTGAAGGTTGTAAAACTAGTAGCTAGGATTTCCATCATCCATGCGGGTAGAATTTGCTACCATTCTTTCTTTCATGCTTAGCCCTGCACAAGGGAGACTCTCCCTGCCATGGATGTGAAGTTTGGTCTGCAGGTGTTGAGATATTTTGTTTTTTTTACTATGTATGCCATTGTCACATTTCTCTAGAGTTCACAAGGTTTCTGTTTTCTTGATCTCCAGGGTTTCTTGTGGTCACATAAATGTACAAGTATACACCTGTTGTTTCATTTTTTCCCCTTGGAGAATGAGGTGAGAAAACAGTGCCTCTATTTAGCCTTCTTTCACCCTGTCATAAATATTTTTAAAATATTTTTTCAGACCCTTTCACTTGCCAGTGAAGTGCTTATTCTACTGAGCCATCTCCCTGGCCCCTGTCATAAATATTTTGAAAACTTAAGTCAAAGAGCAAAGACCATTCAAGCTTATAACTTACACCTTAGAAGAATGGGGAAATACAAATGTAGTCCTTAAACCAGGAATGAAGTTAGTAACATCAGTACTTATTCTCAAAATAAAGCCACAGCTATTCTTGCCACTTGACAAAAATTGTTAGATATGAGTGATGCTATTTAACACAAGTCTATTATTAAAAAGAAATTCTGAGAAAAATCCTTACCTGAAGTTGGTGGAATCATATATTCTGCATGCCCCTGGTTTACCACATTTCAAAGTTCCCCAGTGTAAACAGATAGAGTCCACTAAAGCTCCAAAATATATAGGTGCTGGAATGCCAGCTACAATTAAGAAAGCAAGGAAAAGATATCAAGATGAACATGCAGACCCATTGATTGAAAATATTCTCATTTTTCCCATTTTTATAACAAAATACAAAGTTTTTTTTGCTAGAATTTGTATTTTTTTTACTGTAAAGTTTCTGGATTATAAAGGATATTATGATGAATAATATAACAAAATTATTGATAGCATACATGCTGAATTAATGATCCTGAGTTTTAGACACTTTCCAAAATGTTTTTTGAGTTCTCAGGGGTACATTTTCTTTAGATAAATCATTCCCTGTTCATTTATATTTGTCTTTTAGCAGATAAAAACTATAATTAATTTCAGAGATAGGACCATTTAAAATGAAAAGAACAAATTTTCCACTTTATTTTCAAACCTCTGTGTAAGGTAGATAGATTTTTAGGTTCTTTACTGAGAGAATTGTTCCAACTTTTAAATATTTAATACTGCTCTGATATGACATTGGGAAAAATAACAACTCATACCAAATACTCTTGTGCAAAATGTATGTAATCCCACACCAAGAGACTTCTCTTCAGACTTGATGCACCTAAAATAGATTTATAAATAAAAAGTTTAAAATGACTACAGTTTCTTAAAAGGACTGTTTCTACTCTAGAACAAGCCGTGAAGATTAGGCAATATATTTCATGCTCAGGTCTTAGCTTTTAGAGCAAGATTGTCTAGCTTGAAGCCAAGAGGGAATCCTATTTCTGCCCTTCATATTTTACCTGTTTACATTTGGGTATTCACTTTCCTTACAAAAGTTAGCAACGAAGAATATATGTCACATGAATCCATTTCTATATCAGTATTATACTACTGACAGTTCTCTCTCTCTCTCTCTCTCTCTCTCTCTCTCTCTCTCTCTCTGTGTGTGTGTGTGTGTGTGTGTGTGTGTGTGTGTATGGCCAGCTCAGCCTGCCTTGGGGGCAGGGCTGGTGCAGCATGTCGTGCTGGGGATCAAGCCCTTATCCCTGTGCTTCGCCTAAGCTTGCCTAAGCAGATGCTTTAGACCACTGAGCTATCTCTCCGGCCCCCTATTGACAGTTCTTGATTTTAATGGTGAAACT
The DNA here is from genome assembly GCA_004027165.1 of Ctenomys sociabilis. Taxonomy (NCBI): domain Eukaryota; kingdom Metazoa; phylum Chordata; class Mammalia; order Rodentia; family Ctenomyidae; genus Ctenomys; species Ctenomys sociabilis. The sequence continues at coordinate 57,778 of PVKA01002681.1, read as the reverse complement.
TTTGGCCTAATAGAAGGTAATACAGTCTTACCTATATTCAAATACTTATATTCATGAAATGTAAGAAACTTGGTAAGTTATATGGATAATTGTAGAAAAGGCAAATATAAAAATCTTCAAAAGAACGAGATTATTAAAAGTCACAAAGCAAACCTATTTTAAATTATTTCAAATAATTTTAAAAAGTTTCACAGAGATTTCTCTGTTCTCTTCAAACATTCTTCATCTTTTCACTGAAATTCTCCTATGGAGGAACAAACATGTTACGACTGAGTGCATTTTTGTTGTCCACTCATATATGTTGGCACAAGCAAAGCTACCTGTTTGAACAATTCACTTGAAGAATATCTCTGTCCTATTGTTTCTCCCACAATTAATTCAAAACTGAGAAAATAAAAGCAGATTTCTTCATAAGAGATTGCAATAAGTTTTTAAGATGAACTACAATTTTTGATATTTTTGTGCTACAGATATTTTACTGGATAGAATAATAGAACGTTCTAATAAAGTGGGACATAGTTGATCACTTCTACTTGACTGAGAAGTTAATTAGACAGTATCAATAATTTTACTCAGAAGAAAAAGCCCAGCAGACCCAGTGTAACCTTCTTGGTCATTTTCTCAATAGACACAATAGGATATTTAATTTTTGATGAAGAATTTTTCTTTCTACTTTATTTCTTAAAATAGTATTTTTCATCTCACAGAAGTATGAAATCCCTGTAGTTCATAAATTATAAGTAGTTTAAACTGTTCTCCAAGATTTGTCATTACTAGGCATTGACAAAAATCATCAATTACTAGAGTATGGAATTCTGAAAAAATTATTTAAAATTTTTCAAAAATGCCAGACACTGGGTCTAATGATCTTTGCCTACAACTTCTATACTTTCAAGGGCTAAGGCAGAAACCTTCCACATTCTCACCCAGTTCAGGTAATCTATCAAGATCATCTTAATTTCTTTTTTTTAAGGGCTGAAACTGTAACTGATGATAAATCCCTACGTTTATTTCACAGTTCCAAAACGTGGAGAAAAGGCAAGCAGTTGTAGTCGTGCATCCCTCTGGCATCATGGTGTGAGATTTTGTAACAACAGAGAAAAGGCGTAGGTATGTGTATAAAAAAAACCATGACTGAAATTGTACAATACGTTCTTGGCAAAGTGGAGGGTGACAATAGAGAAAGAAAACTGATGGCATGAATCAGTACTTATCTTATTGGGGAGTGTATATTAATAATACAAAGTTTTCAAATTCAGCTGAACTATATTTCTGTTTTCCTTATTATTTAAATCAACCATCTGAAAAGCACAGCTGCTAAAACTCGGTCATGCAGCCAATACTTAGCGTGCGTGAGGCTTTGACTTGAGTCACCAGCGCTAGGCACACAAGGCAAATATAACTTTTAATGTTAGCAGAACACATTCAGTCCCTACAGTCAAAAGGAAAAAAGTACAAAGCAAGCCTCAACACAGATATAGGGACACATATGGATGGGTTAAATCCAATAATTTCAGACTATAAAAGCAAACCTAGCAAATTGTTTATGAAGGGAAATTGAAAGTAATGGGAAGGAAAAAGAACAGGAGTAAATCACAATACACTAGAATTGCAATTCTGAAAGAAATTGAATAAATGTCTTAAGGAAAATAATAACAGTAATAAATTATGATCATAGGTGGCACAAACACCTGCTAGATTAGTGCAAGGATCTAAGTTTGACCCCAGAGTTTTTGAAAAAGAAAATATATATAGTAACAATTCTTACATAATGATCAAAATAAACAAATGATTCAAGTATTAAACTCAGATAGGTGATAAAAGAACAGCACAGCAAGCCTGAAAAAGGAAAAGACATAAGAACAGAAATCAATGAAAGAAACACTAACAGAAATCCAAAGTAGAAAATTAGAAAATATTAAATCAATTTTACTCATAATCACATGAACCAAATTTTAAGTAAAAGAATGGTCAATGAAACTGTAGAAAATATTTGTTATTTACATATTTTCTAAGCTATGTAAATATGTTTCAGTACCTAAAGTCTGTCACTTTATTTCCCTAAGCATAAAGATCTGGATGCAGTATCACTGCAATAGATAAATGCATTTGCAGCTCCTGATTGGTGCCCTAAGAAAAATGTAGAAGTCTAAGATGTGTCAACTTAGTAAGTAAAGACACCCAGAGATGGAAAATCTGCACAAAAATCTTAACAGTAAGAAGCCATTACACTAAATTAAAAATAGTGTTAAGTGAAAAGTAATGCCGTGCTTCTACATAATTCTATGAGAGGCAAGATTTGCACTGATGGTGGTTGGACAGGATATGATGTCGGCTTCTAGTACTATGGACAACCACTAGGAAAATAACAAGGTAGAAAGTATTAATTATTGAATCTTTGATGTAATTCAGGTATAAAAAATAAGATACACAAACAGCTGCACTCTCTTAATTTACTGATAAGAGACATCTGCTATAATAATATATGTAAGTATAATATCATATATGCACCTTGTACGATACCAAAACATTATGAAAACAGTTTGCAATGTATTAGTTTAGCAAATCTGCCCTGTTAAGGTGTCTTAAAACTGTCTCATTGATATTTGTACTTCAATAAAATAAAAAATAAAAAAAGACAAAACCAAAAAAGAAAATGCTAGAGAATCTTCCAAAAAAAAAAAGAAAAGTAAATTTTTCAAACATCACTGCTGAGATGAGAAGACTGAGAGGGAGGAAGTGGAGTAAGGAGAGATCGATGTATACATGCAGATAGCTTGGGCCACAGTACTGTGGATTTCTGCTGGTTTATGGACAGGAACAACTAAAGCTTCTCTCTACCCTCTTTTACTTTATTAAATTCTCATGACCTTTTTTTCTTCCCTTCCCAATTGTGCATGCATATGCCTGGTAATCTAAACAGCTAAGTTGAAGACAGCACCATGCTATAAAACTTGTATTGTCTAATTCATATTATTTTGCTTAGTGAAATTTTGTATCATTTCTAATTTTTTATCATTATTATTTTGTATTCCCTTTAAAAATTTGAAAAGAAAATCAACAGCATACCATTTAGAAAATGTAAGAAAAGATGGTACTACATAGGTATACATATTTACATATGTATACACACACACACACACAATATGGGAGAATTTAGTTATATAAATTACTTGTTGAATCTTATTTTAATTTTGTATAATTCTATTTTATATATTATATAAAATACATTTGTATTTAAATGAAAAAGGTAGTGGTCTAAATATTTACATGCTATAAATTGACACCAATCACAGTCACGATTTATTTTTAATCTACATACATTTGAGTGAAGCCTGTCAGTATGTGTTTATGGCATAGTGAATATATTTGGTCTTAATAGTAGTGCCTGGCACAGAGCTCCTGGGAGTTCTTTGAATAGCCTTGGAATTTCCTGAGACATAGGAATGTTTTGTTTTTTTTTTTTTCCTTTAAGGCTTCTTTTTTGATCATTGAGATCCCTTGAGATCCATGACAGGCTTCCTGAAAGACTGAGTGACCAGAGTTAGAACTTTCAGATCTCTGGCCTCGAGGCCTGAGGGATAGGGGATATAGGAGATTAAACCCCATAAAAATTCTTTAATATGGAATCACAGAAGATGAACTTCAAGACTGGTGACGACACCTACATGACAAGAGGGCAGTATGCCTCAGGTCCACAGGGACAGATGCTCTGATGCTCGAGGCTTACGAGCCTTGCTCTGGCTTCTATTTGCATCTTGTATGATCATCTTTAAAACAAACCTATAGAAGTGAATACATTGTTTCCCTGAGTTCTAAGGACCATTTTAGCAAATTTCTGAAGTTAGATAAAAATTAATGGACACTCACACAGGGACAGGCCCTCAAGAGAGTCAGCACAAAAAAACAAAAACACACCAAAACTGTAGTTAGAGGCACACCCTGTGAAGCCAGTCCTAAAGGCAAGCATACAATGAACAGGCCTACAGGCCTTCCTGAGAGGTAAACAAGAACTTGAGATTTTACTGTGATTGGTATGGCCGGGTCTTTGAAAGTCCAGGTAGACATCACTTACCCAACTAGCTGGCCAGAACCTCCAGACCATCCCTTCCCCCAAATTCCTGTTCTGTTCATGTACCCTTACTATTTGACTTGCTTCCTTATTAGATCAGTATTAGCTAAGTGGCTGTGCTTATGATCCTACAGGTTGGTTATAGTTTGACTCACTGCCATGGCAAGCAGAAACACTGAAATGACACCCAGGATTTGGATGCAGATTTATTCACCTCAATGAGCACTCATAAGGATCTTCCCCAGATATCAGGCCTAGGACTTACATTGGGTAAATAATCAGAAAGCGCAGAGTCTGGGCTGGGGAGATAGCTCAGTGGAGTAAGTGCTTGCCTGCAAGCACAAGGTCCTGAGTTTGATCCCTGATACCACTAAAAAAAAAGAAGAAGAAAAAGTAGCATAGAGGCAAAATGGCTTGTCAATAGGAGATTGGTTTATACAATGTGCATGCATCACGTGATCAGCCATTTCTAAGAGACTGGACGCAAATGGAACTGCAACAGGAGCTAGTACCTCGACAACTGAGACAGTGAAGTACACTGGCAGAGCAGGAGAGGGGTGCGTTCTCTGTTACATGACACCATCCCCACATTGTGACATTGCTACCCCTGATAAAGGGACTTGCAGCAACTGACTTTGTGGTCCCCTCGGTCCCCTCTTCTCTCTCAAGAGCTAACCCTTAGCAAATCTCTTCTACACTTAACTTTCTTTGTCCTTTAGAATTTATTCTGTGGTTTCAAGAGATACAAACCTGATACATCTAACACGTAGTAGGCTGGCAGTTATATTTCTCCCGTCATTTTAGAACTTCAGCCAAAACATAGGAAAGAGGTAAGAGTTTGATTTTGATCCATGGCACCCTTACATATTTTGACTGGATTCTAGGTTGTGATTTCTTTATGTAGCAAAAGTTTATTATACATTATCTGCTGGTTGCTTATTCTTTCTGTTAGTCGCTTGAGCCATATTAAAAGTTGAGAGTAGAAAATACTGTGACATCATATTTAAGTTTCTTCAATAATAAATTTTTCTTTTTGAGGCACAGCCTCCAATTTCTATCATGTATGCTGCATTCTTATTTATTTCTACACTGGTTTGTCAGTTTACTTGTATTCTTTTTCTTTTAGACAGCTGTTTAAATGGCTTTTTAAATTTCTAATTGCATTACAGCTCATGGTCATGTTACATCTGAAGCTAGTGGCCAGATTTTGCCCATTTACCACTATTAAAGCTGGCTGTTATCATTGTCAGTAAATGACAATGTGCTTCTCTCAGCAATCCCTAAAATCTTTTCTTCTTTTTTAATTAGAAGCTTCTAATCCTCTAAAACCAAGTACACATCTGTACTCATTTCTTTATAAAATACACGACCCCTTTTCCTAGGCTAGAAGAAAATAAGATTTCATGGTCATCCAAAAAGGCTTACATAGGGGTTTGGCTGTCCCAGTGTCAGGGGAGGAATTTTCTCCTGTTGGTGGCAGGGCCAAGAAGAATAGAAGCACAGTTACTCAGGCGTCTTGACCATTGGTTTAATTTTTCACTGGAATGCTTTCCTTCTAGGTCCCATTTTAAAAACATTCTTTGCTTTCACATGCATTAGAGGGTATTTTTTCCTTCTCACTCTTAATACAAGAGATCTCTGTTGATTGATAACATATAAAATAGTTCTGGCCAGCTCGTTACTAGTTACAAACCTACAATTTGTAAAAAGATCACTGACTTCCTTATTTTTGTCTTATTGCTGGACAAAATACCCAACACCCAAAGTGAAAGATGGAAAGGGCGCTTTAGCTCACAGATGGCAGGATTTCAGTCCATAGTCAGCGGCTCCACTGCACGGTGATATGACGGAGAGGCAACAGTTCACATGGGCAAAAAACGTGAAAACCAACAAGAATAAAGGGGAAGAACAAGCCCTTTTCTTTCCTTATATTGTACACAGGCTACCTCCCCCCCACCCCCGATAGGGCAGGTGTAGCACCCACACCCCCAATCCTAGCGCTAGATAATGAACTAGTCAGAAATTCTAGATTTAGCTGCCTCTGATAAACCAGTTCCCCAAGACTGCTTAAGGTTTTGAGGGTGTACTTATTTTCTTCTTTTTTTTTTTCTTTTTGGTGGAACCAGGGATTGAACTCAGGCCCTTGTGCTTGCCAGGGAAGCACTTATTCCACTGAGCCATCTCCCTGGCCCCTAGGGTGTTCTTAAACACAAACTAAAGTAGCCATTATAGTTCTATTTGGCCAAATATATCTGAGAGTGCACCTAATTTAAATATCATCTTGCTATGTTTGTTAGTTGAATGAATGTGTGTTAAAAACCAGCTAAAGTACCTATATCTGCCATTTTGTTTTCTTTTCATACTGGGAATCAAACTCAGGACCTTATGCTTTCCAGACAGGTGTTTATGCTGCTGAGCTATCTTCCCAGCCCAATACATTTTCTTTCTTTACAAAGTGTTTTTGGAGCTCAACAGTTTGGTTTGATTCTTTTTGAACAAGCCATAAAAGAACATTTATATATGTTTTCAGGTTTTATTGAAATATTTCTAGATAAAGACTAATAGATAAAAGGTTTACATAAAAGTAAAACTTAAAGTTTAATAATGTAAAGGTTAAAAAAGATTGGGTGGCTATGTATGTCTCTGTGTGCCAATTTTCAGACACATATTCTAATTTACTTGATATATAGATAAGTAAGTCTCATGTTATAGTCAAATACCTTTGTTTACAGGCTTAAAAGTGAGTTAACAAAATAAAAATAAAGATGTTTGTAAAGTTGGTAAGATATGTCCCTCAAGATTACTGGATAACCAAGATAATATAAAAATAAGCTTTATAAATATAATGTCTGTTATATTGTCTATGGACTATAATTCAAAATATTTTCATGGTCAAAAATCATATATGCTTTTAAAAAATTTTAACTGTTATGCTAGATCACCTAATTAACTTTTCTGGTTATAATTAAGAGGTTAAGTTTTCGATGTCTAAAATAATATGATCTTCTAAAATACTGAGATTTGCTTTGCTAAACTTACAAACTTTATTTACAAGAAAATAGTCTATATAGATATTGTTTGTTTTCTTTTTTTAGGGGTGAGGGAGTACCAGGAATCAAACTTAGCACCTTGTACTTGCTAGGCAGGTGTTTGTGCCATTGAGCTACAGTCTTGGCCCCAAGTGTTTATGTTTTACTAAATAAGTTTCTGTTTTTCTTTTCTTTCTTATTTATTTTTATTTTTTGGCATAACCAGGGATTGAATTCAGGCCCTTGTGTTTGCCAGGGAAGTGCTTATCCTACTGAGCCATCTGCCTGGCTCTCTAAATAAGGTTTTTGTATTCTCATCACTAGATTTTTACTAAATAGAGAGCTTTAAGCATTAAAGTCTATTTAAATGTTAAGGTCTATGACATTTTTATAATCAATTCATATGAATAGTTAAATAAACATTTATCATCTTATTTTATGTCATAACCTGAATATTTATATATGTGTATATACTCTAAAACAATGCTGTTTTTGTTAGAGGTAAGTTTTAAAGTTAAGTTTAAAGAGTTAAGAGTGCATACATTTAATACCTATAAAATAATTTATACATGTTCTCTTACACAGCATACATTTAGACCTTAATATATATCTATATCTATCTATCTATCTATCTATCTATCTATCTATCTATCTATCTATCTATCTATATTTCTTTTAGCCATCATGAACACTGTTTCCTAAACATATCAGAGCTGAAAAAGATATCCTTAATTTTTGTCAATATAGTTGCACTTTATAAAGCCTCTGACACTATTACTGATTTTGTGATATATTAAATATGAATGTGTTTTCCAGACTTTTGAAGATATAATACTTAAAACATATCTCATCACACTGGTAACTTCCAGCTTAACTTGTTTATGACTACAAAAACTTTTAGCCTCAAGTACCTGCCTTTTTCTTATTTCTCTTTAATCTTTTGTGATGAAGCATGCTTGCCAATTCACTGTTAGACATCCAACCAAAAAGTAAAGACACTTTTTTTAAGGGCTACACTTCAGTGATATGAATATTTGTTACAACATTTACATATGTCTAAACACTGCCATTTAATCTAAAAATTAGATATTAAGTATTAATAATCTATAAAATTCATCTATAAATAAGTACATTCACTCAAACATTTGTTTGATAATAAAACATGGTTGAACTCACATTAAATAAAAGTTTCTGTAGGTCATTCAATATCTTATAACTAGATAAAGATAACCAGTGAAAAAGTTTTATACTATAATAGAAATTGAAGTGTTTTCCCAACATCATGACATTTAATGGTTCCAGTAAAATCATCACTTCATGATGGTCCTACTAAAATGTTATACTGTAGTTAATCCCAAGCTTTCTCAGTACAACTTCATAATTATCATCTGCTAACATTCTGTGATGACTCAACTTCTAACAACACCAGTTGATAAAGTAATCACAATTCACCAGTCCTACTATATATTTCAAGGTGCTCAGTTTCTAAAGTCATAAAATTAAACTCACTGACCTCACTACTTATCAGATGTTACTGGCATTCTCTTTTGGGTGTTCAACAACTGAGGTTTAGAAATAAAAATTACAATGATAACTGGGCTAAGGAAGACAGACAATGTTTTGACAAGGTGAACAATGTTCCAAGGTGAACAGGATTCAGGACAAAAAACAAAACAAAAAACCCAACCAACCAAACAAACAAACAAAGAAAAACTCTCCTACAGCCTTGACAGGTCAGGCAACCTTCTAAGAGAAAAGAATGTCGGAACCCAGGAAAGAAAGTCATGAATGTGCTATGTGGCAAAACATGGGGTCATCAAAAAGAAACGTCACCATGCTTTCCATGAAAAGCCTAGTGGTCAAACTAGAGTGCCGCCTGTCCTGGCAGCTGAAATAAAAAAGAAGAGCTGAGAGCCTCTGTATGTGGTTCCAAAATACCAGGCTTAAAAGATGTAAGTAACCTTAATAGACAGCAAAAAATTAATTTTTATTAACACATGTCTCAGTTTAACTTGCTCTTACACATCCAACATAATATAACCAAAGGATATCTGAAAATAATACATTCTGATAATACAAGTTAAATATAAACAGGGAGCTCTAATAATTAGCCTCTGTTGACAGTTTTCTGCTACAGATAAGTCTGATCACTGTTGTGGTTTAATGAGGCTAAAAACTAAACTAAAAGGTATAAAAAACTAGGTATGGTTTTAAATTTTTTTCTGAACTTGTCCTTCAAAAGCACTAGACTCTACACATTCTTTCAGATAAAGCCAGAGAAACTTGTGAGAAAAAAAAATCACACTTATAGATAACCTCCATCAGTAGAGGGGCTCCAGAGCCAACTGGCTGCACTTGTTATTACCATCCCTTCAAAACAGTGGCTGTTTTCCACAATTAGCCTTTATCCTATGGCTTATACTTTAATTATACATGATTTAACCTCTTTAAAAATTTGTTTATTATCACCTCTAGGCTGCCAAAATCCAAGTGATCATACAGATAAAATCAACAACAGACTTGCAACTTCTTTTTCCAGAGTCCATTAGGCAACCTCATAAAGGGGGTTTGTAATTACTAAATTGCAGGGCAACTTCCGTCCAGTGCCCTTAGTTTCACCTCCAGGTAATTTCTCTCGACTGTGGTCTTCCCTTCACTGTCTTTTCTCAGCTCAATATAGTTAGGTTAAAAACTTCTCTCATTCTCCTCCAGGCACAATGAGAGATTAATCTCCAGAGAGAAAGTGCTACAGGGAGGCAAATTAGATGAGAATGAATAGACCAAAACACCAGCATTGTGGCTCATGACACATCAGTTGAACACAGGACCTGAAAATAAAGGCCAGCAAGACAGCTCAGCAGACTAGATAAGGTTACCATTACCAGACCTACATGGATCCTGGAGTGATAAAAAAAAAATAACTTGAGATTATACTGATCACTATCACCTGGCCACTAAGGTCTGGACAGACATCAGTTACCAGACAAGTGAAGAAAATGCCCCAACCCGGTCACCCAACTGAGTGACAAGCAACCTATCCTTTCCCTAAATCTCTGTTCTTTTCCAAGTACCCTTGTTACCTAACTCACCTTCTTATTAGATCAACATTAACTAAACAGTTATACCTACAGTTTGATCCACATTCTACCCACATTGTAGCATTGCTGTATAAATTACCCTTCACAAAGAACCTGAATAACCAACACAGTTTTGAGATCTCAACTCTCATGCAAGAATAATGTTCCCATTAAACTTTCTTACTTTTAACTTTTGTCCTCTAAAATTCATTCTTCAGTTTCAAAAGCACAAACTTGATGTGTGCAACATCTCAGAGGTTGAAAGTTATATTTATCTGATATCAGTAGGAATCTCCAGTTCATCACTAGTCAGCCAGAACATCTGGCTGGCTGAGAGTTGCAACTCTCATCTACAGGAAGGGCCACCTGTGGGACTGGACTGTTTGACTTTGGAGAAAGTTCAGCCTAGGCAGATGGAGTCTGAATTGAATGGAGCTGTAGGAAACTCAGCTAGTGTCAGAGAGTTGGACAGGTCGAGGAATAAAACCCCACAAATAAACATGTGATCTCAGAAGGGTTCTCTATGAGTAAAGAAACTATTCTCAGAACATAAATCTATCTATCTATCTATCTATCTATCTATCTATCTATCTATCTATCGATCGATCGATCGAGCGATCGATCGATCTATCTATGAAGGAACCTGATAACACATCATCTTTACAAAAACTCTTTCAAAATGTGTTTTTTTTAATTTATTACATATTTATTCATTATTTTTGGTGGAACCGGGGATTGAACTCAGTCTCTTGTGCTTGCCAGGGGAACACTTATTCTACTGAGCCATCTCCCCATCCCCTCAAAATGCTCTTAATGCATATAAAGAAAATTTAAATAAATGAATACTAAATGTTCATCAATATTATATGTCTGTTTTTCCCAACTAGCTTGTAGAAGCTCCTAAAACCATATAAAAATTCAAAACTATACAAAGATTCAAAAATAGATAAACCAATTTACAGAGAAAAGGTGTACTGCAGAGTAAATATAACAACAGGGTGGGTGGTTGAGGGAGAGCTGCCACATGAGATTTTAATTGATATTTTCAAAGTAGTTAAGTCAATATGTTTGAGAGTAGAACAGACCATGTATGAAAAATAGATAAATGTTGTATAAAACTTTAGATATGATGAAAATGGTAGGTATCACAAATCAATGAAGAAAACCTGTAATCTAGGCTATTCCAATATCCATTATCTAATATCTGATTACTATGGTCATTGCCTAGTTGTCCCCGAAAGGGTGGCCAAACAGCTCAGCGGATTAAAAGGCCTGCTTAGGCAGAGCGCAGCAGCCTGGGATCCCTGGTACGCCTTGCTGGCCCTGCCCCCACGGTGCACTGAGACTTCAATTGAAACTGGACCTGGTGGTGTGTGCCTGTAGTCCCAGCATTTGGGAGGCTGAAATCAGGAGAATCACTATAAGTCCTATCTACATAGTGAGACCCTGTAGACCCTATACTACATATATTTTAAAAAGAAAGAATTATAAAGGGACAAAAGGAATCTTTGGGTGGTTGGATGTGTATATTATCTTGCTTGGGTGATGTTTTCATAGTTGTATACATTTGTTAAAACTAACGGAGTTATATATGCTAGATGTGTGTGATTTTTTTGTGTTAATTGTACCTCAATTAAACTGTGGCTTTTATTCATTAAAAAATCTGTAAACCACCATGTCATATATTTTGGAATAGGCAACATCAGTAAATTAGGTAATTCCATTTTGTGAGGCTCTAAGGAAAGGGGAATGCTTGTGCAGATGTGTCAGCACAGCTCCTGGAGACCGCCAGGACTTGGTGAATTTATCTGTGCATGTTCCTTATGGATCAGGACAGGGCTCACAGCATGCCCTCATCCTTGTGGATATAACAATACATAATGCAAGACAGGAGCATTTTACAGGTAAGTTTCTTTTTGTCCTGAACAGCATGAGATCCAATCATTTTGCTCAAAGATAAAAATAGGGACAGGTATAGAAGGCAGTGTCTGCTGTATTTCAGTAGCTTACTTTAAAATTGTGCACTATTCAACATTCAGTGCAAAACCTTGAATAAGTGTCGTATGTGAGCACTGAATTCTAAGGTACCAAGAGTTCCAGTTGGCTTTTTAAAAAGAAAAAGTTATATTAGCAAGTGGCCAAAAAGACATTCAAGTAAAAAAAAAAAGTGTTCTTTTACCTCAGGAGAACCATATATCCAGGAATGGCCGCCAAAGAATAAATGAAACTGCTAACGGTTGACAAGATTAAGAAGTACTGCAGCATCATCAAGCATGTGTGACCTTTGTAGCACAGCCCGAGCACCGCAGACGCGTTTCCTGGTGTGTGGATGCAGCTGCAGTTTTTGAACACCTGTTAAAAAATAATAAATTATTTCATTTCAATAGGAAGAAAATTTTCAAGACAAGAATCAAAATATTTTCTACATAGCTAATTGGCTCAAGGGAGAGGTTGCTGGTCTTGAGATGTAGGTCGGTGATAGCATGTTACCTTAGCAAGTGTGGAGCTCTGGGTTTGATCCCCCAAACACCATGCACACACACACACACACACACACACACACACACGCACAAAGATGGAGACTGTTTATTCCTCTTAATCTCACATCCTTATGGTGAATCTCATAAAACAAAGATTAGGGAAGTAGTTCCAAAAGCTTGGCATTTTTTTCTAAATATATATAAAATAAATCTGCACTAGCTGAGCTATCCTAGACACATGGTATTTTAATGAAAAAAAAATAATTCTCTGCAACACTGCGAAGATCAATCCGTTTCAGAGTACTCGGTTTTTTTAATATGAAGATGTTTACTACTACAAAGTCTTTGTCACAGAGTGGAATCAACGTAGCTGTAGATGAGGTGCATTACAGTTATGCAGAGAACATAACCTAAAATCACAGGTAATTGAAAGAAAAGGAGCAACAGATATTCTGATGCCAACATCAATCTGAAGTTAAGGACTTGTAAATGAAGCAAAGCATAGCCATAAGACTATAAAACAGTGATGGAACTGACACATCCACCTGGGGGAACTCCTCCTCCACACGGAGCAGGAATGACCTTTATGGGAAGTTCCTTAAAAGCTGGTGGACTCCAGTGTCATGGTGAACTCAAGCCACACAGGATAAATTTGGGACATAAGGCCCCTTCCTCTTTAGCCATTCTCCAAACAGGACATTGCAGAAGGGCAGCAAATTTCACAAGGATACGTAGAAGCAAACAACCAGGAAGCTGCTCTCTCCCCGGTCAGCTGCCAAGTTGGTGGTTGTTTTTCATGAGCCATAGTGGCTAACTGGAACCTCTAGTGACAACAAGATTAGAAACCAATCCAAAGAGTAGGGGTAAAATGTTTTTTCAGGTGTCTAGTGTATCTAGGATATATAAAGGACTCAAAAAATCAGATCTCCCAAATTTAAAGACCCAGGCCAAAAATGAATAGACACTTGTCAGAAGTAGTAGGACAAGGAGAAATTAAATATATGAAAAAAGTTCGACATCACCGATCATTTCAGATACACATTAAAAGAATGCTGAGATTACATCTCACTGCAGAAAGAATGTTCTTTTGTTTTTTTTTTTAACCCAGAAGTCAGCCAATGACAAATGCTGGTGGGGTTGGGCAGATAAAGAAACCCTTTTCTGCTGTTTTGGGGATGTAGCTTTGTACAGCCTCTGGGAAAACCTTGAGGCATTGCTAGGTAGATGGATGTACCTTGAGACTATACTGTTGAGTGAAGTAAGTCAGACACACCCGTGAATACTGCATTGTTCTTCTGATGTGAGAAACCAAACGTGTAAGTAAGGCTAAAAATGTATAATAGGTACCGTGAGAGAGGAATAAAATATTCAAATGGGAAAGGGAACTAGGGAGGGAGAGGGGGAAAAGGGTGGGAAGGAAAAGAAAAAAACTGAGAAAAGAAGGAAAAAAATGAAACCAAAGGTTTGTAAATAATGCGGGGAAAAAGTGTTGAACAGAGGAGAAGGGGATGGGAAAAAAAAGAAGAATCAACTTATAGCAGTTCCCTGTGATGAACGTGATGATTGTATATATCTAAAATGTATCTATAAATTTAATTAGTTAACATATCAAAAAAATCTTCATTAAAAATACAGTTTATTAAAAAAATCAGAGTATTATATATATATATATATATATATATGTGAGTACTTTTAAAATCACTTTGTGCAATCAATATATGTAAATTGCTTTTCATAAGACTTACTAAAAAATCAAAATTTATCTTCTTGGACTCTTAGCTAAATTTATAATTTTCTTTGAACAACAAACAGCTGCACAGGTATTGTGACTTTTTATTGTTTGTTTTTTTGTAGTTTAGGGAAGGGTCTACAGGGTGTTCAAGGTCTTACTGCTAGATCAGACTTGTACTGATCCACCCGTATACAGCCTTCCCAGAATTAGGATTACAGGTGCACACCACCACGCCAAGTCTCACTCAAGCTCCATGTCAGCGCGCCCCAGGGGCGGGCCGGCACGGCAATCCTGGGATTAAACCCAGGCGGCAGCACTCTGCTTAAGCAGACGCTTTAATTTGTTGAGCTGTTTGGCCAGCCCTATTGTGATGTTTGGAGGCAAGCAGAGCTAACTTTCCAAGTGTGTATGGCTAACTCTATCTTGTTAAAAACTACCACCATACAAAGAACATCACATAGCTGTGCATGAAAAAAGACACAGGAATCGAGCTCAACGCTGCCACGTTTATATTATAGACAAAAATCGTCCCTGTCTGGCATGCTTTAACTCATCTCATTTGAAGAGAAAAGTTTAAACTCCTTGGAAATTACACACCATTGCTCTGAAGTAGGAAATAAAAGCTATACGCCTATAGAAAGTAATATGAGATCTCTGCACACAGAATGATTTGGTTTTCAGAAAGAATAATTTCACATAGCAAATGGTGGCGGCATTCATGGTTAGAAATCACTACTGCAGTGCACAGAAGCTCCGTCGCGAAAGGACACCCGGATGTTACCATGGTCAGGCCGGTGCCGACAGAAGCTTCACAGCCAGCAAGGCAGGCTGACATGTACGATAGGCCGTTGTCCCCACACACCGGATCCCATGTCTTAGTCGGACAGTTGCAAGCATTATTACAGTCTGCGAGGACATCGTATCCCACAGATAAATCTTGTTGAATTCTGAAACCATTGAAAAGAATGCCATGAAGGTTGAAAAGCTTCTCAAGTATGCTTCTCCCCCTTTTGCTTCACAATCTGCAATTACTTTCCTGCTCGCAAAACAGAATCACAAATCGTTCCTAATCATAAATGTGTGCCTCACCATTTTTTTCATAATTTATTTCAGAAAAACAAAAAGAAAACAACCATCATGTAATCAGTAAACAAGTATGAAAAGGTTCTGTGGTAATGTTAGAAATGAAAATATAAAGAAGCCCTGATTTCTGTCGTTGGCTTAAGGGAGAGCTAACCTCAAGATGAAAATCTGGAAGTTCGAGTCAAAACATAGAAAGTGTGATTAGGGCCAGAAATACAGTCTCTCGAGTGAATGAATGCATTCTTCTAGTTAAAAAATAAAGTGATTATAGTGATTGAATAAATCTTGCCTGGAAGTCGAGACTTGAATTCCAGCCCCAATTTTGTGATTAGATCTCGGTAGGTCTTCTATAAATATGTTCAAAGGTGGACATCAATTTAAAATTCAAATTTTAAAAAAACCCACACATTTATGTTGGCATTGTTTTCAGTTCTGAGAAGTAAACTTGGGGCTGTGGCCCTGAGCTACACTTCTGGGCCCTTTTTTTTTTTTTTTTTTTTTTTTTTTTTTTTAACTTTTGTCACAGGATCTCACTAAGCTGCCAAGTTTGCTAGGTTGGGCTTGATTTTGTGACCCCCCCCAAGTGCCAACATATGGGGGGATCCCAGGCATGTGTCACTGTGACTGGCTAAAAGCCACCTTTTTATTTGAGCCTGAAGAGGTTTCCTGTTAACTTCTTTGGTTATCAAACCCCTGGATGTTTTGATTTGTTCCTACAAACATGAAAATAATACCTCTCTCAAATGGCATTTGCAGGACTCACGTCAGACAATATACATAAAATTACTTTCTGGTTTTAGGTTTTTTTTTTTTTTAAAGTTTCCCATTTAATTACATAAATTTCCTTTTTTTTTTTTTTTTTTTTTTTTTTTTTTTTTTTTTTTTTTTTTTTTTGTCTTTTTGAGACAGGGTCTCACTATGCAGTTCAGGCTGGCCTTAAGCTCACTTTGTAGCTCAGGCTGGTCTCGAACTCACAACAATCCTCCTGTCTCAGCCTCCCAAGTGCTGGGATTACAGGCCAGTGCCACCACGCCCGGCTTCTGGTTTTAGGTTTGAAGTGATTCCATCTTATAAATTTTAGGATGTCATTTATTTTAACTGTTGATTACCTAACTATGGTCTACAATGAGCTTTCAAAAATTCCATACCGCTATAGAAAACCTCTGTACAAACCTTTGTACATACAGCCCTTGTCTGAAATTAAAATTTAAGTCTGAAAGTGTGCAGTACTTTAGATGTACCTGTACATGTGAAATACTTGCATTGTATAGTGATTAATTTACATATATTTAGATCCAATTATGTTAAAATTAAGTCCACTGTGGAGCCTCTTTAAACTGCAGAGTCGATTCTTAGTTTTATCTACTGATGGGAATATAAAGCACATTGGTAATGTATCCTAATACAACCTAAACTATGGGTAGTTTTTATTATGTACATTTTAATGTCCAGGATATCACAATAAAAACTACACAGACACATATAGTCATAAATTAGCTCATCCTTTTGTATGTCCCCAACCTCTTTAATAATCAGAGGGACTGAACAGATTAATATAGGATTAATAGGGGAAATAAATATGGTGGACAACCATGGAGCCCTGCTGTTAAATACTAAGCAAAAGATCTGCTTGTGCACAAGCCCCAGAGAAAATGTATTATAAGTGGTTGTTGAAAACAATGCACCATTCACTAGAAATCCACATACCCTTCATAAGAAGCAGTTATGCCGGCAACTGGAGAATTATCACAGGTCATGAGAAAACTTAAAAAATAGAGAAGGTACTCAAGTACGGATAACCAGCATGCTACGTGGGCAGCTTGCTTCACAGTGATCTTGAATTTCTTCATCATTAAACCACCAACTATATATCCGATGCATATGGGAGGTAAGTTATAAATACCTAAAATGCAAGTAAAACATGATTTACAAAGTAACAAAGGAACAAATGCGTTACGATTTCTGATTAAAAGTTTCTTTAAGGGCTGGAGATACAGCTCAGTGGCATGAGTGCCTGCCCGGCAAGCACAAGGTCCCCAATTTTGTCCCTGATCAATAAATAAATAAATAAATAAATCCTCATTGTAGTGCTTTTGACTCAACCAAATGACACATTACATACAGAGAAGTTCTGCAAAGCTGCATAACATCACAATGTATTCAAAAGTCTGTTCCTTCTTGTCAGTAGGGATCAGTTTCTTTTCTTATCATGCAGGTAGAAGCCGCAAGTCAAGGACATGAATCATTCTTCATTTTAGTCTTTAGCAAGTATGTATGATATTTCAGTTATGTATTCCCATTCTGGTTATTAAGTTTTTGACGCAACGTTAAAAGATCACTTTTCTGAGTCTCTAGCTGTCTAGCGTAGCTATAGTCTGTATTCTGCTTCTCCTGAACTACCTACATGATGCTACCTCTCCCTACCCATAAAACAGGGGAAAAAGGAAAAGGAAAGGATGTTGAAGACAAGAAAGCCCCAGATACCACTCACCAGGGTCAGTATCTAGCTCATGGTATCTTATTCTTGGAAGAGCTTCTTAAACACCCATTACAGATGCCCATACCACTGTGTGGGATTTATTGTGTCTGAGATAGGGGCTCAAATATTCAAAATTTTCATAGCATTGTAGGTAATAGAGATACAGGCAACCTTGGATGTTCCTTTTGAAGAGAAAAAGGTTCCTAGCAGAAATCTCAGTGAAGGTCACAATCATTAGGGTTACCATAAAAACCAAACTGTCTGTGGGTACAGAGACCCCTAAGGGAGGCTTTATATTAGGAGACTATAGATTTCATGAAATGATTTCAAATGAATAAAATCAGTGTAAAAGGTAGAATCTTAATAATGTAATTCTGTATTTTTTAAAAAAATAAGTGAATGTTTCTTAACTATTTGTATTGACTAAAAATCTTATGTTATCATTTGCATACTGGTTGGAAGGAGAACAGAAGAGACAAGAAAGAATATTTCTAGCCTTTCATGATCCATACTCTTTTTTTGACTTCCCTGAAGAGTAGGAAGAGGATGTTTAACAGAGTTAGAGGGGCCGGGGAGATGGCTCAATAGAATAAGCGCTTCCCGGGCAAGTGTAATGGTCGGAGTTCAATCCCTGGTTCCACCAAAAACAAACAAACAAACAAACAAAAAAGAGTTAGAAATATCCTAAAAGACTTCAGTTTCTTCCACCATCATATTATTCACCATATCATGGAAGGCCAAGAAAGGAAGCCACTAACACAGAGAAAAGCAAACATACCAATGAGAAAGATGGCTTCTGACGTTGATTTTCCATACTGCTGTTCCAGATATTTAGGCATGAAGGAGAACATGTTCACAAATGCATTGAATTGCAGCACACTGATAAGGATGAAGAGCATGTAGATCGGGTTGCTTGACAGACTCTTCATGAATGGTAAGAAGTCTGAAATGAGGGGACAACACCATTAAGCTAATTTAGCTCTGCCTTTCTTGACCAGTGTTTGCCTGAATCGTGGAATTCTCTCATGGATTGTTTTAAAGGACATTTGATTGCTAATTCCTTTTACTGCCAAAAAGCTAAAGTTATTCATCATTGTTCAATTGACCAGATGGGAATGAGAGCACACAATTTTGCACAGTGGATCAGGTACATAGAAGAGAGGGTTGTGGTCAACATACTTTGTGACTTTTCAGAGTAATCTTATGTGTTATCCTTGCGCTAACTGAAACTCAGTAGTTGAAATTTATTTTTTTTTATGTCTTATACAGTACTATGCTAAACTTTTCCATAGTTTTAAAATTGAATTAGTATCACAAACAGCAATGTGTTAACAGCCATTATTAGTGCAGATTAGCCTTTTGAGAGCTATTAACCATAATGCTAAGAACTTTCAAGATTTAAAATTGGTTTCGAATGTTCTCAAAACTATTAAATTATGTCTTTAGTGTATTTCATTAAATTTTACTGTGTGGTGATGGAGTCTGGGAGTGGCGGGGCACACCTGTCATCCTAGTGCTAGGGAGGCTGAAAACAGGAGGATCACTATGAGTCTAAGCTGCATAGTAAGATCCTGAACAAAGTACATAAATTTTAAAAAATTTTTCTACTTAGCTCAATCTCATCCATATCTTAAAATCAAAAGCAATTTTTTGTGCTTTTTATTTGGGAAATAGTTTCTCTTTAAAAATTATTACTGACTGCTATATGTAATGTACAGAACAATGTCACCTGTCATTTTTCCTTTTCTGCCGTAACTTCTACTAGGAAGATTACAACAAGGCCAAATTTTTCATGCTAGAACAACTTTACCCATTAAAATAAATACATGTTTTTCTATTATAGTAATTTCAATTTGTTCATTTTCAAAATTGTAATTGTTCTCTGTGAAACAGATTTTTTAAGCAGATGGGACAAATATATTTGCTTATTGAATATTCACACTGACTTAAAACTTTATATAAAGACCAACTAAATTCATCCTCTATATAATTTTTCTTCAATCAATACAAATATAATCAATAGAGTTGGACATTATTTACTGGTAACTGTTACTGGTGAGTTGATTTTAAGACAGAACAGCTTGTTGTAGGGTTCAACTAAAGTATAGACACATCTACATAAAATACAGATTAGAGCATTTTTAATATTTATATTTACCTTTAGTGATGCTCTGCTTTTCCTTTTTGACTTCTGCTCTATGTTTTTCCTCTTTGTCATTTTTAATGATGTCTGGATTATCCTCTAGTCCTTCCTTTGGAAGTGTTTTGGGCAGAAAGAAAAAAGGTATGGCAGTGAGGATATTCACTCCAGCACAGATCAAAAAGCCAAACCACCATGCACCAACCCAGCGAGTATCAGTGGGAGTTATGGTCAGATCATCTGCAAAGAAATATACACATCTTCATTACCTTATATCACTATTTCCTGTATGAGTTACAGGAAAGCTATCAAAATTTTCAAGTTTTATATAAGTATAGAATTAGTACATCAGCCAACATGCGTAAAACTTCATGGGTACTAAGTTAATATGTGGTGGGAGACAATACTTGTAAAGAACTTTAGAATAGTTCAGTGACCATCAACGATAATCATGCACAGTGTATTTCAGGGGCTAAAAGAAAAGGATTTTGCAGGTTTTTACCATAAAGAAATATTTGAGGAAATAGAAGTTTTTAACTTGATGAAAACATTTTATAATGTTTTAATACATGGTGGGTATCAAACTATCGTATCATGCTCCTTTCATATGCATAAATATTTTATGAATTAAATCATTTCAACTGCTTTCTTACGAATGAAAACTTTTAAAAATACATTTGATAATATGTCAATTTGTGAAATTGTCCAACAATAAATCATTCTGGTTACCCTGAGTTGGCAGGCATTTATAAGTAGGCACTTAATAAATGAAAGCTTTATTTCATTATCCATAAGTCATTACTTGATTAAAGTAAATCAAAATCTATGTGATTATATCTTTAGAAATCAAAATATGATTTAAATTCAGTAAAACGATCAATTGTTTTTGAGTTAGGATATCAGTGTTTTTATCTTGTGCAACAGTTTATTTTGGTCACCTATATAGTGATAATCTTTGCAAATGATGGTCAAATAACTCAGAGATTAAATGTGATTATATATCTGGGTTTTATACACACACACACACACACACACACACACACACATATATTAGATACCTTATACATAGATTTTTCTGAATTACCTGTGTTTACAGATCCAGTGTCAACATAAATATTTGCACAGAATGATGCTAACAAAAGACCAATCAAAGGACCAACAATAGTTCCTGTTTCTATAAAACCTACAAGAAAAAGAACAGGTAAAGTTATACTTGGATATGCATCTAAAAAGTTCTAGTTCTATACAGAACATTAATACTGACTTGTTTAACCTTACCTCTTAGCTTTATTTTCATGTTGATGCTCTTGATTGAACATAGTTATATATACTATGTTCATATAACTATACCTACAAATTCTTCAGATATTTTAAACTTAGATTCTCAACTTACAAGCTAATTAATTTCATATCTGTTTCTGTTTATATTGAGAAAGAGTTTGCTGTAGTGTAGGTATGGAGTCCCCACAGAAAACCCTTTTGGTAGAGGGTTGGTTCTGCTGGAAGGTGGTGAAACCTTGAGGAGGTAGGGCTTAGCAGGAGGTCCTCATGACATGGGGAGAGTACGCCCTCAAAGAGCATTGTGGGATCCCAGCATTCATCTATTTTGTTTCCTGGTTGAGGCACAATGAGACAATGGACTGGCCATGGTGGCTCATGCCCGTAATCTCAGTGCTTGAGGTTGAAAACAGGAGGATCACTACCAGTCCAATCTGTGGTGAGATCCTGTAGACCCTGTATTAAATATGTTAAAAAAAAAAAAAAAGAAAAAAAAATTCTGGGAGGGCTGAGATGATAGCTCAGTGGCATAAGCACCTACCTGGCAGGCGTAAGGTCCCTAGTTTGATCCTGGGTACCTCATGTCATGCCAGCTGAGAACAGGGCATAGTGGTGTGAGCCTGTAGTCCCAGCACTGCAGAGGCTGAGACAGGAGGATCACTACATAACTGGACTGCGTAGTGACACCCTATATTGAAAGAATTTTAAAAAATGCTAGAAAATCTCTTAACAGATGTATGTAGTGTGACTTCAAGGAAGTAAAAGGTTGAGAGGATGTGAAGGGCACTAGATTCATGTTATTTCCCAGAGCAAGAGACAACTATGAAAAATGGCTTATTTGGAGTTAGCATGTAATTGTTCTATGCAGACAGTATATGGCGCAGTGCACTGAGGCACTCAGTTCATCATTCTGGGAATACTAAGTCGAAATAAACAGGCTCAACCCTCAAAGAGCTTGCTGCCCTGACATGGAGCTAAGGCAGACTTTCAGACTTACCAATATACATTGGAGAGTTTTCAGATTTGGAAAAATCTTCTATATAGGAAATGCCCAAAGGCATGATGGGTGTTTCACCCATCCCACGTATAATATTTCCAACCAGTACATACACCCACATGAAGGATTTAACTTCTTTCACACATTCTGTATTGAAACAAACAAAAAGAATTGCATTAGTGTTTTGAAAATAAAATGTGACACTTCAAAGTTCTCCTGTATGCCCATGTTTCCTTCTCAGTAATTTATATTATGTCAGCAATGAAAACCTAGCTCTTCCTGTTGTTTCCTTATTTGTTAGATGGGAGAGAAAATGTTTAGGTTCAAACAAGTGTAACTTGTGTGCTTGAGCCCGTCCTACTTGAATGGAAGAGATAACTATATATCCATTTTTCCATTTAGCGTTTAGTGCTAGCACATTGATAGTTTAATAGTATTTATACCATAGAAATTGGCAAATTCAAAAAATCAAGGTTTCTTGCCACCCCTTAAGATTCAGTATGCTAGCAACTACTGCAATCAGAGTAGTACCCTGTTCTTATAGAACTCTAGGGGAGGACAAAGCCTCCTGATGTACACTCTAAAAACCTCTTTCTATAATTTTTTTTGGTGGAACTGGGGATTGAACTCAGGCCCTTGTGCTTGCCAGAGAAGTTCTTATTCCACTGAGCCATCTCCCTAGCCCCCTCTTTCTATAATTTAAGCTGTATGACATTTAAGCATGAGCTTCCCTGAAGTTTGAGACTCTATCAAACTTGATAATTTTATAAAAATTAAAACTATCTAGCTGGGCACAAATAATATTTTTTTTTCTAAAGAGCTTATTGTATGCTGTGACTATCAAATACCTTTTAATTAATTCACTCTAATCCCTGGAGCAGAGCCACTTCGTAGTACAATGATACTAAGCCATGAAGAATTGAAAATGAAAAGGAAAGATTTCTGGGAATTTATATCAGCAACTTTTCCCTGGAGGGATTGGTCAAGAGTGAATAGTTGAATGATAGGGCAAAAGCACGAATTGGTTTCTATAAGAAATAAGTGGTTAATAAATAAGGAGTTTAGATTTGTAAAGCATGCTGTTTCTAGCTACTGTCTTTCCTCTTTCCCCAAGCAAACTGCCCAACCTTGAGATGGCGCTTTCCTTAATTTTTTTGTCTGCTTTTCTCATTCCACTTCTACTAATATGCTGAATTAAGCTGGAAAGGTCTCGGCCTGGAGACTTCTTTTAGGAGTCTTTCTGATGCTGGACTCGCTTGGCTAGGATAGCCCCTCAGTTCCTCTGAGTAATTGAACTAAGTTTCATCTCTGAGTCATCATGCATCCTCTAAGCTGGGATGGCCATGCACTGTAACAAGCAGTGACCTGTGTTAGGACTACCTGCTGGTGCAGATCCGTAGAGAGGACCGGCCTTCCAAGCCTTGGAGCGGGATAAAGAATAAGGAAACATTTGACTCTTCATCCCAGTAAGGGTTCATTGAGAGCCAAGGGGCAGCCTGGTGTGTTTATGGTGAGGTCAAAGGTTAGGTTCCTCAGCCCAGAGGGCTTGTAACTGTCCCTTTGCTACATGAGTAGGGGGAGGTCATTTGCTTTGTGTTTGCTCTTTTACTTGCATTTCTCTTGCATTGCCTACCAAATGGGTCAAAATTTAAAAAGGAAAAACAGTGCAGAAAACACTTACAATGTCTCTTAAAAACACCTGACTCCATAATAAATAAATAAATAAATAAATAAATAAATAAATAAATAAATAAGCAAACAGAGAAGAAGAGGAGCAGGGAGAGAGTGAGAGGGAGAGTGTAAAGGCAACAAAAATCAAGCCAAAATATGTGCTGAGCTGGGACAGCTCTATCAAGAAAATAGCAGCTCCTACAAATACTTTGACAAAGGCTCAAAGGTATGGTAAAAACATCTGAGTGTTTCTCTGATTGAATATAACTGATTTATGTGCATGTATGTTATTTTGTCTGTTCATCTGTCTGTTAATTGGTTTCATTAACTGGGTAGGATACCTCGAGTGGCTTCTTTCAAGATTTTTAAGCTCATGTGAATACATTTCCTTTTACCTTTGCCCATGTTACCTTCTAGTTCTTAAGAGAATGAGCTGCAATAAAGTCCATTATAAAAGAGAGTAATAGACTTAGATGGCATTTACAAATAAAAGCCATAAAGTTTGAAAGTGTAAAAGTCATATGCTATATGTGATCTCAGCTAAAATATGTTTCTCCATGTGTGTATTAACTTTCATATATCCATAGATATAGATATATCTATCTACACATATATATTTTTTCTTTTTTTTTTCTCACAGAACCAGGGATTGAACTCAGCACCTTGCGCTTGCCAGGGAAGTGCTTGTTCCACTGAGCCATCTATTTTCTGTATTATCATATAGAAAATCCTACTTACATTGGTTTCTAGATAGACAGTCATAATATTAACCCAAAGCCTTTTGGTTTATGTGGTTTAATAGTACCACAGTTTAAACTGTTTGGTAAAAGTAATGATGCCCTTAAATTTGGTGAGATGGCCTCTTGCAGGTTTTTAGCCAATTAAAATGCTATCAAAGTTTGTTTCATAAATACAATGCCTATCATTGTCTATATGCAATAATTCAAAAGCTTTTTCCATTGGCATAAAAGATAAACATAAAAATGGGACCAAAAATCCTACAATATGGGAACACACTCTTATTTATTCATTTATTTATTTGGTACAGGGTCTACACAGCTCAGACGCATAGTCACCCTATTTTCAGCCTGCCCAGAGCTGGGAGTATAGGCATGGCCCCGGCCAGCTCAGAGTGCCAGCGGGTGGAGACAGCAAGACATGTGATACTTGGGATAGAACTTGTGTCACTGCACTTATCTACGCAGGCACTTAGTTTGCTGAGCTACCTTGTGGGCCCTGGGGACAAACTTCTGTAGCACTATTAAGCTACATAAACCAAAAAATAAAAACACATAGTTTCTCAACTCTGGTGTGCCAATCAATACTGCTTTTACAAGAGTATAAATCACGGCCTTGTTTCCATAGCCTCTCGAGTCCAATTTGGGCCTAGTCAAATAAATTCATTTCTTTTACAATCAAGAGCTCACCTAGGAAGTTCTGTGCCTGCATATTATGGGTCCTAACAGAGATAGGGATGTGTCCCATTGCACTTTTGAGTGGCCTGATACACCTAGACATTCTATCCATAAAGAGGATTCAGAGCACCCAAAATTATTTTAAGAACAGTGAAACCAATGGAAGAAAAGGTAAAACAGACACCTGCAGTGATCAAATAACCTCACACATAAGCCAGACTAGAAAATTAGGCTTCAGATACTATCTTGTGGTTGTTTTTACGACATTTCTCAACTAGCACATACAAATGCCAATTGTGATTGTCACAAAGTCCTGACACTTCTTAAAGGAAAATTTTAAACTCTTCTAAAATCATTAAAGCTTTTCAAGATGTAAGAACGAAACCCCACTTAGCCCAGGTTCTTGCTGCAACTTTGCAACCCTGTAAATGTTATGATTGTTACAAAGAGGGACACCTTTGAAAGGATTGCAAAAACGATCAACAGGGTAAAAAGATGGAACCACAGCAAAAGTGTCCTAAATCCAAAAGGAATTTTATGGGGCTAATTAATATCACTTTGAATTTGCTACTGAGAGGTACCCTGTTCTGACAAGGAAGACACAGGCCCCCATGCTCTGATAAAAAACGGAAGTGAATTATAAGATATTCATGCTCTGGCATGAAAGCCAACCCAGAGGCACAAACACAAGCCCACAGTTACAAATCCTAACTAGTAAATTTATTTTTGGATTCCAAGTTAAATTGGCATTTTTGTTGAATTAATATTCTGAAAACATTTCTTGTGC
Organism: Ctenomys sociabilis; assembly: GCA_004027165.1. Lineage (NCBI taxonomy): Eukaryota > Metazoa > Chordata > Mammalia > Rodentia > Ctenomyidae > Ctenomys > Ctenomys sociabilis. The sequence goes on along the minus strand of PVKA01002681.1, from coordinate 31,538 downwards.
ACTGTAAACTTTTAAACTGTAATTACGGGGTTAACTTGTTTTCCTTTCTAATTTCTCCTGCTACTTTAGATAAGCATACCAATTTGAAGTCACTGGCAAGTCTGTTGGCAGACAGGAACATTAAGAAGTGTAACATTGCAAGTCTAACAACAACAACAAGAACAAAAAACCAGAAAAAAATGACATCTTAAAATTGAATTGGGGGGCTTGTCGGGTAGCTCTGTTGTTTAAACGCCTGCATGGGCGAAACCAGTCAGGTGGTTCAATCCCCAGCTCCACATGCCAGACCCATCCTTAAGGCAATATGAGCCTGATGGGGGGGGGGGAGGAAATAAATAAATAAATAAAAATCCTTGTCAATTTATGAGGGCCAGCCAAATAGCTCAGTGGATTAAAGCTCCTGCTTAGGCAGACAAAGGGCTTGGGAATTCAATCCCAGGCCTGCTGTGCTGGCCCCAACCGGGGGTGAGCTGAGACAGTGATTGGGACTGGGTGTGGTGGTGCATGCCTGTAATCCCAGCGCTGAAAACAGGAGGAGCACTACAAATCCAGTCTGTGCAATGAGACCCTGTACTAAAATGCAAAAATAAATAAATTAATTAATTAATAAAATTGAAGTGACCACCAAATTTCTTACAGAAAGTTTATAGTAAGTAGAACAGAAAAATCTATCTGTCTATGTATCTATCATCTATATTTGTGTGCATACATATATACATATATATATGTATATATATATATATATATATATATATATATATATATGATACTTTTTTGACATGAGAAAATTTTTGTATAATAAAAGTTTTGCCCTACTAAAAAGATGGGGAGATAACAGCAGAACTGAAAGGTCAAGTATGTTGTAAAAAGGCCTATGTATGTCTGGTTATTTTAAGCTTTGCTTTTGTCAGTTTGACTGAACACAAACTATGGCTCCTAAAAACTCCTTTTTCTTTTGGCAGAACCAGAGATTGAACTTGGTCCTTGCAATTGCCAGGGAAGTGCTTATAAAAATTCCTTTTTTGACTCAAAGATAATTAGAGGACAATGGCCTGAATCTATTGGTCACTCCTTCCCAGATCTAAGCTCTCCTCTATGGTTGACATAGGCTATAACTCTCATTTCTTAAATTAACACTGAACATACCTTTTTTTCTGCATGACTACTAGAGACACTTAGATGTATAAACTGCACAAGAAAAATAAGTCAAATCTTCCTCCTTGGAAAATTTCAATCTGATTTGTGACCCTCCATTGAAAAATGACAAGTTCAGGAAAAATTACTTCTTATCATTTAATATAACAACATCATCATGATTATTATGATGGTATGTTGCGTTGCCTCAATCTGTAGTTTTCTCTATTAAACATTGTAGCTATTACCTGCTAACATTCTACAGAAGCTCAATGTGTAAGTCAACCATAACTAAAAAAATAGCAGTTCTCAGATTCAAACACACAATATTGCCACTGATGTGGCTTACGGTTTGAAGACTTTACAAGTGATTATAAAGCTGCCGTTGTTCATACTAAAAATGATGAGGTGCTCTTTGATAGGTTCCCTGGTCCTCTAATGAAAGGCAAGTTCAGTTTCCTTACAGAAACTGTAACTCCTCCAACTCTGAAATGCCAAGCATTGTTACATATCTCACTGGAATCCCTTACAAGCCCGTGAGATAAGCCATCATATATTTATCATTTATTTATTTATTTATTTACTTTGCATTTTAGGGAAAGGTCTACAGGATGTTCAAGGTGTCACTACTACATCAGACTCGTAGTGATCCACCTGTTTACAGCCTTCCAGGAGCTAGGATGATAGGCGCGTGCCACCAAACCCAGTCTTATTCGCTGTCTCAGAGCACCCTGGGGGAAAGGCCTGCATGGCAGGCCTGGGGATTCAATTCCTGCCCCCGTGCCTGCTTGCAGGCTTTTTATTCTGCTGAGCTATTTGGCTGGCCCTCAAGCCATTATAAAACAAGCCAATGAACTCCCCAAAACTCAACTTATAAAACAAGAAAAGGGGAATATGGACCAAGATTTACTTAATTTAATAAAACTTGAATTTTTCAGCTTTTTTTTTTGTGGGTTGTGGATTGAACTCAGGCCCTTGTGCTTGCCAGAAAAGCATTTATTCCACTGAGCTATCTCCCAAGCCCCTTTAGTTTTTCTAAATTGTGATTCAATAGGCTTCACAGCCAAAAGGAAAAACAACTGAACCCTTAGCTGAACAGATGCTGTCAAGCACAGGAATTCCCATTGCTCATGAAAACTTCCTCTTTGGAAAGATCTTATAAGTCACTTGTAACTAACTCCAAAATTACAAAGGTCCAGAGCCTCTTTTTCTTTCTGAGTTTCCTGTCCTCTATACCTCTAGTAAGTGACAGGATTTATTGGGCTTATGTTCTTACCTCACCTGTCTTACAAACAGTTACATAAAAAAAATAAATAAAGCTCATCTCTTTGCGCTAATGATACTTCGCATATAGGCCAAATGTAACTGCCATCTCTTGACCTGCTACAGCACTCAGGAGAGAAAGTAGCAGTTCCAGCTACTCCAATGGGTAGCACCTGCTACTCCACAAATAGCATTTCATGACAAAAGAATTTCCATTCTATAATTTCAGTATCACTGGGAGTAGTTATTGTATTCCTTCATAGCCCCAATGCTATATAAATAATTGTTAATATAGTTCAATTGAATGTCATTCATATAATAGTACTCATACAACAGACAAAGATGTTTCCTGGACATTCACTTTTGTGACAGCTGCAGTGACAACAACTCTATTCACTTTAGTTAATTCCATCCAAACTGTGAGTAGCTATTTCTAAAATGTTATCTTTAAAGTGCTAACTCAGACCAACATTGATAAAAAGTTATTGGCATAACTTAATGCAATTAATATGATGGCAAGGGCTGGCCAGATAGTTCAACAGACTAAAACACCTAATTAGGCAGAGTGCACCTGCCAGGATTTGATTTCAGGTGTGCTGTGTCCACCCCATCCCTGGTGCACACTGAGATGGCAATTGAGACTGGGTGTGGTGGTGCAGGGCTATGATCCCAGCACTTGAGAGGCTGAAAACAGGAGAGTCACTATGAGGGTCTGATCTATGCAGTGAGACCTTGTAGACCCTGGAGACCCTATGCTAAACATATAAAAAAGCAAAAACGAAAGTAAAAGACAATGAGCTGGGTCACTGCAAGATATTACCTGCAAACTAAATTGTTGCCATTGTTTCTGGGTTCAACATTCACATTTGGATTTTAATTACTATCAGAATTATCTTTTTGTTTGTTCCTACTATCCTCAAGGCCCTTCATATACTGAGCTAATGGATACCCCAATCCTTGGGGATTGTTGTAACGTCTGGTGACATGAATCCAGCAGAAAAATGTCCTCTACACTGGTGGAGTTCTAGCCAGAGGTAGGTCCTCAGTCACCTCCATACCAAGGATCATCAGAAGATTCTTTTGTTCCCTGAGCTACCGAAAGGTACAGGTCAGTACATCAATGCTTGGAACACAGGAAACTAGAAGAGCATTGCTATCGTGTTGAGATGTAAAGTAGGGTCTGTGTTAGAGCATGGGGAAGGGACAGAATGATAAGTTGTTAGCAGTGGAAGGGCGGTTCATGAGTTCTGAAGCACGGTGTGCTTTCTGCTTCTCCTGCTCCATAACATCAGTAACATACATCACAAATCTTTTTGAATTTTACTCCATAAATGCTATCATGAGCATAAATCTATTCTTCTAAGATATATTCCTGAAATTAACTCTACTGTGATCCTAGGATGGATATCTTCTAAAGCTTTTTTTAAATAGAGAGAAGAAAATCATGAGTTTAGGTATAAGCAAAATTAAATTCTGCATTATTAAATATGCCTGCTTTTCTCTGTGATCCCTTCCAAAATTCCTGCAGAGGGAAAATATCTTTGGTTCATTGAGTTTATTCAGTACCTCATTCAATGTTCTTGAACAGAAAGCATTTAGCTACAAATTTACCGAACAGAAAAAAATAAAAGAGAAGCAGACAACCTGATGGATCCTGGGTTGGTCTAGAGGCCTCAGTTCCATTTTCCATACATAAGAAACTGGAGGAGGAGAAGTTGCTCGAGACAGAAACTGTAGATTCATATTCATATCTGTGTGAACATAGGGGAGACATTTATGCAAAGGAGTACATGAGGACTGTGTGAAAATACTGCAGCATACTTACTCCTGCTTGATAAAAACCACAACATCCAAATCTGGAAAAATATTATTTTTGCCACTGTAACTACCATCAACTAATATCATTAAAAGATCTTGCTGCTTACTGAAAATCTGTTAGCCCTTTATAGTTAGCTTTTAATTTTGTGTAAGGTATATGCCTTTAAGATTATTTATCAACAGTGTTCTATGATTTTTTTAGGTGACTATTTCCTGGAAGTAATTAATTCTGGGATGAGGATCAAAAGGTAAGCAAAATAAGAGCTTCAGTGAAGTATAATTAAGAATATAAATGCTTTGGACAAAAATTTATGATGAAATAAATATTCATGCTTTGATTTCCTGAGGTTTCTTCCTAAGAATAACCTCTATTTTTGAAGAATCCAAATAATACTTCCTCCATGTATTCTTTAAACCCTAAGGAAATATGAAATGTTTTCTTTGTAATAAGCGGCCTTGGAAGAATTTCAGTCACTGGACAGCATATTATAATGACTATTTTTTTTTACATAAGCACAAAAGTTAATAAATAACTATAGGCATTTAGCTTAGACAAACTACAACAGGATGCACGTCCTTTCTCAGAAAGTGAAATTACACGCTACAAGAGTAGAGGAAAGTATTTCCAACTCAGTCTTTGCTAAAAATTTTGCTGGTTTTCTCTCTGTGTTTATTAGGTAAGAGCCAAAATAAATTTACCCTTCAGAGTTCCACATAAATTAAAGAATACTGTCCTTGGATGACCCTGGTAGTGGTAAGTTCAGCACTATACAACAAAATCAAAAGGATGAAATACCTTCCACTTCAATTGTCCAGGCTGAGCTACAGAGCTTGACCATGAACTCTGAACAAAGACTTCTGTCTCCCTACTTGTGACCTTATGGGACAAAACAGCTTCAAAGAAAACAAGAGTTTGGCACAGAGGACAAAGAGTATAAATAATACTTAAATGTTACTTAACATTGTCTTGAGCAGAATAGGAAGCAAGAACAGTAAAGTTCTCTACTTAGGAACTTCTGATTCTCTTGAAAATAACAAAGAACAAAATGGCTTACTTGTTTATCTACTCATTCAAAGGTGCTTTTTTTCAAAATGTTAATAAAGTGTCAGTAAGATAATTTCAGAGTGAAAAATATAAAGGGATAATCCACAAGGATGAAGAGACTAGGAAGATTTGACAGTAAGAAAGAGCTCCACGAAAACTGGAAAACAGGAAAGTAAGAAGTGAATGGTCAGTGAATCAGGAGAAATTTGGAATATAAACATTTCTGCCTTCAGGGAAGCACACAAATCTATGCCATAATTCCCTGGAGAGCCTCAGGCATGATACTAATGTAAGTAGAAAGGCCCTAATGCTTTAACATTTCATTTAAAGTGTACTCAAGGGATAGTTACTCCCTCTGAGACAATCATTGCCATTCTAACTTTTTTTTTTCATTTATTTTTATTTTATTAAAATACAAATGTCAATCAGACAGTTTCAAGACACCTTAACCATACACATTCAATGAATTAATACATTGCAAACTGTTTTCATAGTGTTTTGGTATTGTACAAGGTGCATACATGATATTATATTTGCAGATATTATTTTAGCAGATATCTCTTATCAGTGAATTAAGAGTGTAGTTGCTTACTTATCTAACTTAAAATGCTCATTGAATCTAGCAAGTTTGAACAGACACAGTGAAGACAGGGATGACTTAAAAAGGATACTGCATGAAAAAACAAAATCTACATACTAAAAGGCAAAATTCCCAATTCCATCGGCCCAGTAGGCAACCTTTCACTTTCCACGTAAACGATAAGAGAATCTCTGATCACTGCCTAGAATAAATAATAGGTTTTTACACAGTACTGAGCCAACTGAAAAACAAATAGGCTCTGCTAAGTCATTCCGTGAAGAAGCCTTCCATTTAACAAGACTTGCATAAGGTTAAAATTTCTGGCTAGGGTGTCATTATTGTTGTTGTTCTCAAATACAAATTGATAACCCAGAACCAGATATATACTGGATACATATTATAGCTAAAGACAGAGACAAAAAGAGTAACTATATTTGGGGAGTAAGGACAGAGGAAGAAAACTTACATGGCAAAAGACACTGCAATCTTGAAAGGATAGCAAGATGTTCCTTCAATAGAGCCACTCAAAGAACAAAAGTCTCAGAAAATTGAAAATATAATAGAGTAAGTTTGCAGCCCCAGATGCAGATATTAAATTTCCTAGAAGGTAACAAGAAAGTAAGGCATAGAATTAGGGTAACAAGATGGAAAAAGGTAAACAGCCCAAGATGCCCAATATTCAAAGAGTAGAAGTTCTATGAAGAGTAAAACAGAAAAAAAAAAACACAGGGTGAGAGGAGGTGGAGGAGGGAAGAGATTATCAAAAAGAAGAACTATAACTATTTCAAATGGCCAAACAGAAAGTGCCTAGCATGGTGGAGGAAAAACAAAATACCATACTTTGGAGCTTTACTGTCTCTGAAAAACACTAGGACATTTAACATCATTTCCCTGAAATTTCACTCATTTCATGTTTCTGAGACTTGACAAATCAAAGGAACATTGTGCTATGACAGAAACTGGACGGTGCCCAGAAATATTGGCTGAGGGACACTGAGAACTAGGTAAACTAGTGTTCCTGCAGAAGCTTTCTTCACTGGCTATAATGTCAGCTTTTTCTTGGAGCGCTGGTCATAAAATGGGACAAGGCAAATTAATGGTGCCATTTGTCTGTAGTTTACTATATTAAAGCCTCGCAGTGCAATAACTGTGTGGACAATCGTACAGTGTGTAGGACTGCATTTGAGTTGATCTCCAGGGAGTACTGCAAGCTCTTTCCAGGGACTGTCCTGTTCAAACTTGTGACCCTGGGCTTTCTGATGATCAATCTAGCTCATGGCCTGTAGACATTTATAGTAACTTTCCTGTCCACTGCAGCATCATTAGAATCTATCCTTGTCGGCTAAGTCGCAACCCTATATTTCCTGTTGATCCTTATATAGTGCTTATCTCTCACAAGCCATCATGGGGTAATTCCAGATGTGTCTCTAAGAAACTTATTCCACTGCCCCAGCACATAGGGGCTGTGCATGAGACAGGAGTTTAAAACACAAACCCAATGTCTGCCAGAGAAAATAACTCGATCATGGGGAAGGGAATGACTCAGGATTCTGAATAAAAATTATAATGGAAACAAGCTAACACCTGTAAAATAAAGTCTGCTCATCCTAACCAAACTATCAGTTATGTACAGCAGAAAAAACTTTTCAGAAGCGTGTGTGATGTGACTTATAGTCACAAATTTTACACTCTCATGTTTTCTCAGAAAGCCAGCACTTTCTGAACAGAAAGGAGTAAGAATAGAAAAGGAGCTGGGCATGGTGGCGCATGCCTGTAATCCCAGCACTTGGGAGGCTGAGGCAGGAGGATTGTTATGAGTTCGAGACCAGCCTGAGCTACAAAGTGAGCTTAAGGCCAGCCTGAACTGCATAGTGAGACCCTGTCTCAAAAAGACAAAAAAAAAAAAAAAAAAAAAAAAAGAAAAAGGAAATCAGAAGACGTAACACTCATGAAATAAGTAAGTAAATATAAGGAAGACATAGAGAAAATTCCAGTGTAGAATAATGAGGTGGAATCTTTGACAGGACTAAACAAAAAAAGTGGGATGCAAAGGAAGGACCATTCTGTGTTTGTATAAACAGTACAGTTAGGATAAATATGCAGTACTTTTGTGTAATTCTATGAGAAGAAAGATTTGCACTAATAGTGTTTGGACAGCATATCCTGTCTGCTTCTTGTACTATGGATAACCACTAGGAAGATAACAATGTAAAAAATATTAATTATTGAAACTGTACTATAATTCAGCTTTAAAAAAAAGATAGGTACACAGCTACATTCTCTTAATTCAATGAACAGAGGCATCTGCTCCAATAGTGTTTGTAAATAGAATATCATGTATGCACCTTGTATGACAAAAAACCACTATTAAAACAATGTGCAATGTATTAGTTATTGAATCTGTCCTACTAATTTGATTTGAAACTGTCTCATTGCTATTAATGGTTTTTTTGTTTGTTTGTTTGTTTGTTTTGTGGAACCAGGGATTGAACTCAGGCCCTTGCTCTTGCCAGGGAAGCACTTATTCCACTGAACCATCTCCCCAGCCCTTTTCATTGCTATTTGTTCTTCAATAAAAAACATAATGAGGGGGAAATTCCCAGAAGCTAGCAAAGCAAGAGGTCTGGAGAGTTCCCAGTTTGGAGGGTTAATAGATGTCTCTGCAAGACAGAAATGAACCTTCCAATCTGCACTGAGAAGACATTTGCCCTACTGAATGTTGAGGAATTAGAGATATAAAGCATATAATAAAATGAAACAAAAAATGAAGTGATTCTTAAATTCAAGAAAAAATGAACATTATGTAACAAAGGAAATATAGCAGCATGGTTCAGTGGTGAAAATCACTGTCAGATTCAAAAATTAAATAGTAAATAGGATTTCATAGCAGGAATTTAGAATGTATTATATAACTGAAGTATGAAAAGCTAGCAAGTTAAAGAAGCAAATAGAAGAAGGAGCAAAAGAGTTGAAAGTTGTTGCCTCTGGGAGACAGGAAGAAAGAGAAAGAATTGATTATTCTTTTTTTTTTTTTTTTGTATTTTAGGGAAGGGTATTCAGGATGTTCAGGGTCTCACTACTAGATTGGACTTGTAGTGATCCGCCTGTTTACAGCCTCCCAAGAGCTGGGATTACAGGTGCGTGTCACCACCCCCAGTCTCAGTTGCCATCACAGCGTGCCCTGGGAGCAGGGCCAGCGTGGTGACCTGAAGATCAAAACCCCTGCTTGGAGGCAGTTTAATCTGCTGAGCCATTTGGCTGTCCTGAGAAGGAATGAATTCTTTCAATGCTTTTTAATTTTATAATTTTGAACATATATGGTTTTGGTAAAAATTAAAATAAAAATCAACATTTTTAAGTTGCCTGTGTCTTCTTGACCTGCCCTCAAACCTCACTCTAATTAGAAATGGTTAAGTAGGCCTAAATGAGGAGTATTGACCCTATGCCAATTGCATATTGGCAGGTCCTGAGAATACTTTCATCATATTTTCCTTCCTAAAAGAGGTGTCCCAAAGTCCAGTTACACAACCTGGCTAAACATCTCTGTATTAGTGGAGAGGAGACTAAAAATGATACAACATGAGCTGATAGAATGGAACAAATTCCACATCTTCCAGTTTCCATTCCAGAGCTCGGTGGTTTTGGAAAAAGTATTGTTCCCAAAGAGGAAATTCCAAACCTCACTCCCTGTAGGTGAAAGTTGAATTTAAAATATCATCAAAGACTGGAATACTTACCGGTCCATGAGAAAATGAGGTAGTGATATTAAGAAACAGCCGAGTCCCATAACCGTACATCCAACACCAATCATTATAGGTCTATGCAGTTTAGTTCCAAAATAACTCACAAATATAATCAACAAAAGATTTCCTAGAAAAAAAATCAAGAATACTCATTTCATTAAGTATTAACAAAATCTTAATCAACACCCTCACCTAATCATTATACTCTAGCTTTCATTGCATAATACCCATCTCGAATAATGAGATTGTGTAAGAGCAAATTTAAAAAAATTACATGAACAAAATTGCTTGCCCTAAATACTCTATTTCACCATATGAACAGATAATAAAGAGAGGTCTGTGGAACCCTATCATTTAATCGGTGCAGAGAAAAGGAATTCTACAAGACTAAAGAGTAAGGTGAAACGCAAATGCAGCTGTTAGTGTGGATGTGACCTCTGAACTCTCCTTTGATGCTGCTCCACAAAACACTTTTTTGTTTCTTCCTTCCCTCCCTCCCTCCCTCCCTCCCTCCCTCCCTCGCTCCCTCCCTCCCTCCCTCCTTCCTTCCTTTCCTTTCTTTCTTTCTTCTCTCTCTCTCTCTGTTTCTCTCTTTCTTTCTTTCTTTCTGATACAGGGTCTTACTACGCAGTTCAGACTCATAGTGATCCTCCTGTTTTCAGCCTCCCCAGTGCTGGATTTACCGGTGTGCACCACGCTCCATTCAGAGTTGACATGGTGTGCCCAAGGTTCTCGGCCTGGCACAGTATGTGGTACTGGGGATCGAACTTGGGACTTTGAGCTTGCCAGACAGATACTTATGCCTTCAAACTATCTCCCCAATCCAACAAAATATTTTAATATTTTAATTATTCTCAAAAAGAGAATTTCAAGCTAGATCCACTTGCATGCACATTTTGAAGCTCATTAGTCAAAGATAAATTTAGTGTTTGACATGACCAAGCCAGAGATCTATTTTTATTTTGATACTTTTCTTAGATCAAAAAATGTGATTAAGTTAAAAAAAATAGTGGTCTACCAATTATCCAACTGAGTCTTAAGTTAGATCAAGATGGAAAAAATGCAAGAGTCAGTAGCACTTTGTCTCCATATCTTAGGGTAGAGTTTTCTTAAAATAATCTGTTTGGGAATCCCTATTCTTGGGATGGATAGGGCTGAGAGAACCAAGTCCTCAAGGTGTTAATAATTTCATAAGTGGTAGTTAATATTTTGAAGATTTCTCTCATCCAATTTCTTTTTCTCCTTAGTTTGCCTTATATACAGAAGATGCCCCAGTTTTCACACTATTAGAATACACCCTCACTAATAGCTACAACAGCCACATGAATCTATTTCTAAAATCACCATCATCAATGTCATCTGTTTTGAAATTGATATATCTGTTTGAAATCTATATAAATGAAAAAGGAAAGAGGAAAGAGGTTTCCCATCTCACTTAGGAGTGAGTTTATCTTCTTATTGTCTTGGTGTGCCAGTGCGATCATCAACAGCAGAACAGGGGAGCTGCTAGGCAAATTGATGGAAAGGCGGTGGGAAATGTTATGTAAAGGAAATGCAATGGGCCGGGCAAATAGCTCAGCAGATTAAAGGTGCAGGCAGGGCCAGGTTCCATCCTCAGGGCCTGCTGAGATGGCAATTGAGACTGGGTGTGGTGGTGCATGCCTGTAATCCCAGAACTTGAGAGGCTGTGAACAAGAGAATCACTGTGAGTCCAATCTAGTAGTGAGACCCTGAACACCCTGTAAACCCTGCCCTAAAACAGGAAAAAAAAAGTAAATGCAAGTGAAAAGCAATACATTTACTAGCACCTGCGCATTATTTTATTCTTCTGCAATTATCTCAAGTCTTCAACACTGCCAAGTCTCCTATCCCCACCAACTAGTAGTAGAAACAGTTAACATTTTATACTTCACCAAGAAATTTGGGGCAATGAAATATGATGTGTGGGTTTCCTGTCCTGTGATCTTAATGTCTGCCTTCAGTTTCTGAGGTGTGGGGTCCCTTTGACCATCTGAGCCCATTCTCTACACCTGGCATTCTCTCTATGAAATTTCACAAATAATGAAAATATCTCTTCTATGTTTTAATTCTCTTGAACTCTACTGGACTTTATTCTGTGGACAATCTCTAGATTGTGTCCAAATTCTGCAGAACATCCACCTGTATTCATAGATCCCATCCCCCATCTTCTGTTTTATTCCCATATCACCACTACTATCTCCATTGCTTTATAAATTCTAAATCTGCTCTTCAACTAATATGCCTTGTCAAAAATTATCAGTTGTGTTCATGCTATAAAACCAAGAATATAGCTTACCATTTTAAATCTAAGCATATTTCTGATGTGACACTATTGTGGCATTCATTCTCTTAGAAATTTCTATTTCCTTATTCTGTATTTTAGAGTAGTTCTTCGATTTCTCTTCTCTCTCTTAATACTTTCATGTGTTCCCTGTTTTCCATGAGTGACTTAAACATTGGTTCACACCAAAGAGCCATTCTTTGTCCCTTGCACTCACTTGACATCCTCATTGTGAAGAGCAGCCTCTTCTCTTTAGCCTTCACAAGCACCTGCTACTTATGAATCCACAGCTTTAGGCCAGGTAATTTTCCAGTGCTTCTGCCTCATATATAACTGCTTACATACTAGGGCATATCACTGCTCTAAGGACCAAAGATACTGTCACAATTTTCCTGAGATCAGCTTCATCAGTATCTCCAGAACCATCACCATAAATGACCCACTGCCTAATTTCTCTGCTTTGGCACCATTGTCCAATTTCTATACCTTGTTGGAAAGCCCTTTCTCCAAATTGCCTCTTCTCTCCTGTTAATAATTTCAGTGAAATTAAACTCCTGTGTTTAAGTTATTGTCCTCTCTCAATTTCTATCCATAAGATCCTGTTTCAAGCCCAAATGGTTCTCCCTTTACCTTAACTCTTCTTCCGTAATCAAATTTTCTATCTTCAAGTCTATGCCAATGTGACCACTAGTGTGACCCTTCTAAAAATTTAATTTGACCCTTTATTTAGTGGGCCATAAACTAGAGTAGTATTTGGAATACCTATGATTTTCTTACCAATTGCTACTAGTAGAGGTACAATAGGTCTTTGGATATGGTACTACAGCTGCAGATATTCCAAAATGTTATTGACACTAACAGTTATTTGAAATTATAACAAAGTGTTGATAAAAAGCACAAGTTTTACTGTCATGCACTGTGTAAATATTTTGATAGTTCTATTTCAGTATAATTAGCTTATTTATGCAGTTAAAATATTATTAGTAAATGTTCTGAGATCACATATCAGGGTGCCTAAAAGATGCTGAGCACAGAAAGATTAAAAACCTCTTTGAATCCTTAGCTACATTTCCACAGCTATATATATGAAGGCAGATTATTTCCACAGCAAACCCACAAGTCTCTTTCCATTTTTTCACCCCTCCCCATCTTCCTGGCTCTGATAAACAGCTGCTACCTTAATCATTAACAACCAACAGTACTGCCCCTCACACAAGGTAGTAGGCTGCTTCACATGGGTACTTCTTCTTCTATTGGAATATCATCCCCAAGTGCTACAACAGTTTTTCTCCTGGAAAACTTTTATTAGCTCTTCAAGAGTCTGGCTTTGTAAGTGTGGTTGTGCTCTCTTCTCTGGCCCTATGGATATATCTTGTATCATACCCCAAATTCTTTGTATACACCTGTGCCTTCATTAGACTTTGAGCCTAGTCTGGCTGAGAGGTAAGTTCGAACTGTGTTGCATGGAAGGGACAGTGTAAGAGTTGAGGGATTGACCACCAAGAGACAACACTAAGCATCACTTATTTTGATTTTGCTTCTTCCTGGTCATGGTTTTCCTTTCAATGTTGGTTAAATACATTAAAGGCAACTTTCCTCTGGAAGGAAGTCAAAATTATTACAAAACTAGAAAAGGGTAGACCAGTGTTTTTATGTAGCTGTACTTTCAAAGAATTATTTCTACCTTCTATCATTACAAAGTCCCACCATCTCCAAAAATTTTTTTTATTTCTACATGTAGAAAGGACTGTCCATCCCCCAGACACAAAACTTGCTTTTTGCTTGAGAATACAAATTCTTTTGGTCTTCCTCAATAATTTCTGACTACAAAGATAGAGATGTTAGTTTCCCTTGGTATTATTGAGTTATTGATTTAAATATAATTTAAGCACTCTGTCTCTCATGGAATATAGCCAAGAAACTATTATAAGAAAGGAAGGTGGTAGGATACAAGATATGAAGTAATATTAGAATTATTTCTAAGAATATTCCAAACCAAGACATTCAATTTTAGAAGACATATAACTCAGTCAGACTAAAAGAGCTTCATGTAAAAATGGAAGAGAACAGACTTCAGATCAGCTGCATAGATAAAACAAGATACAAAAATGTAACACAAAAATAGACCATTACCAATCTCAAAGCTCCCATTAATAAATCCGACTAGGGATGTTGGGATGTTGAACTGTCTCTCTATTTGTGTGAGCATGGAATTCATATAAGATCCAGATAATGTTTTTGACACATATGCACATGTTAATGCCAGCAGAAACATCTAGAAAGAAAAAACAGGAAACATAAAAATTTTATTTTATTCTTTTCAGTATCGGGGATTGAACTCAGGACCTTGTGTTTGCCCGGCAAGTGTTTATTCCATTGAGCTATCTCCCTGGGCCCCAAATTTTATTTTTAAATGTTACATTTGATATGTATTGGTGAAACACCCTCTAAAGAGAAACACATTATGGTCCAATTTAAGTAACTTTTAAACTTTCAGGAAACACGAAACATGTTCTGTCCAGTCTGTCATGACAGTTTTCTCTTCCTGGGAACTCAAAATAGGATTAATTGATTGGTGGGACTGAAATTTGTAGGTGGTTTCCATTTTTATTTTTTATTTTCTTCATATTGAGAAGTCACTTTAAGAAATACACAGCTATTGATTCCAACAGCTCTTTAGCAAGAAATAGCATCAGTAGTACAAATGAATACATATGCATCTATCTACCCATCTAATCTGTCCATTCATTTTTATTCATAGATGATTGCAGTACATGTTTACATTCCTGTAGGGAGTTGATGCAGGCATATAAATTCCTTTCATATTCTCTTTCCTCTCCTCTCTCCTCTTTCCTCTACCTCTTGATTCCCTTCTAATTTCTCTTTCTCCTGAAATCCTCCTCCCCATGTTTATCTACATCTTTGCTTACCTGTTAGACATCTCCTACTCAACTCCTTCTTCTTTGGCCAATTCTTTCAGGCCTTCATTATATATTGTACTCTTTCCACCGTGCATACTCTGCTTAGGAATTTGCATTTACTGCCATGGCTCTCACTGCTACTCACATGCTGAACTTGCTCAAATATATACACAGATTAGTGTAAATAATTGCAGTCACATTTGGTCTCCTCTAACCTAATCCACCCCACTTCTCTTTTACGTGCCATTGCCACCAAATCACAGCTTGTTTGTCAAGGGAATTAATGTTCTTTTTTCTGTTTTATTTTATTATTGTTTTGGTTTTTTTTCTCTTTTATTTTTCTTTTTTAAAATTTTATTTTAAAGGGGAAAAACACAAGCAAAAACAAAAACAAAGACAGAAACAGTAACATACAACAATACATATGGCACAGATTTTCAAAACTATCAAGGGAAGTAACATGACACCATTTGGAAAAGCTTTTAGTAATTGCCATGAAATCCCTGCTTTTCAGATAGCAGACAAGGGTTCATCTGCATCTCAGAGTCATTCCCTGATCTTTTCCCTAGACATAATGATCTGCTTATAGCTTTTATAATTCCCTATGCTATTTACATTTCAGTTCCTTTTACATTATGTTTACCTACAGGTGATACCTCTTCCTCTTGGGCATCTTGTACATTTTCAAGATTCACTCATTCATTACTTCTATTATGATGCCTTCTTGATCCTATACTATTTATGTAGACTTGACCATAGGTTCATCATTTTGAACATCTACCATGTGGCTACCTTGGTTATGGCTCCATCTCAGTGTATTTTATTCACACATCTGGATGTCCATAGCATCTTCCTTTATTGTTCACTGTGAACAATTCAAGGGTAAGAGCCATCCATCATTTACTTTTATGTCTTTGATACTTAACCTCATAAGTGCCTGATGATTAGTCGTCACCTAATTACAGACAGAACAACTAGCAGAAACATCTGGAAAAAGAAATTAGCACTGAAGATCAAATGAAATTAATAGCACCAAATGTATTGTCTTACTCCATTTGTGCTGCTATAACAAAATAGAAATTCAATTGTTATAAAACCCAGACACTTACTTCTCACAATTGCAGAAGTTAGGAAATCCAAGATCAAGGCCCTAGCAGACCTGGAGTCTTGGAAGAGCCTACTCACCGCACTTACTGGTCATTGGGCAGCCATGTTTTCATGTGTCCTTACACAGTGGAAGGGACAAGGGGTCTCTCTCAATCCCCTTGTAAGGACACTGGCCTCATTTAGGGGCCTTCACCTCTGTCACTTAATCATCTTCAAAAGACCAAAGAGCCACAGTAATCACTTCGGATTTCAACATAATAATTTGAGGGAATCACAAGCTATAGCATAGACCATAGCTTAAAGACTGTAAACTGTAGCGAGCACCTAAGCCAAAGTGCTCTCTAATTAGTTTAAGAAAACTTGAATAGAAATTTGTATGGCAACAGCATGCAGAATTTGAATGCCAAGCTTCCTGTAATTCAAAACTGTAATAAGTGGCAGGATACTGTCTTGGTGTAGATCTAAGTGCCCTGCCTCAGAAACCCACAGGTGAGCCTTGGGAAGGTGGTTGGATGGGGAGGTCATAATGCTTATCCATGGATTGGTTTCTGGTTGAGTTGCTAAAGGTGATGTTTCAGACAGATCCTGGTCAGCACAGGCAAATAACTGGGGACATGGCCTGAAGTGTGGGCCTCCTTTCCCTTCATCACGTTCATGCTCTTTGATTTATTGCTGCTACGCCAGGAGGATTTCTCCTCAGCTCTCTTCCACTGAGGCCCTGCGCCATGTTGCCCTGCCTTGGAGCCAGCTAAATATAACATGAAATATGTGCAAACTATAAACCAAAAATTACCCTTTCCCCTTGTAAGCTGTGTATGTATTTTGTTCTAATAACAAGAATGCTGACTAATACACTTTTTAAGATTAAAAGTAATCAAAAATAAAATTTAAGATGTTGCTTTTTAAAAGTACATGACAATTTTTTTAACCCACAAGTGCTATTAATACTAGCTAATAATTGGGTGTTTATAATACTTATTTTTCTAAGAAGTTAAAAAAGTCCAGTAATGTAGGACTATATGTGCCACTTTTTAGATATGAAAAGTGAAACGTGAAGAAGTTACATAACTTATTAAACATTATAGAGCAAATGAACATATGGAATGCAGAAAACCTGGGCTCAGTTAGTATTTCTATTCAATAAGCTACAAAAAAATTGAGTGAGTTTTTTTCATAATTGCCAAAGCACTTTAGTCAAAAGCAGTGTTCGAGATTTTTAATGTAACATTCTAGTTTTGTGTATGAGTATAGACTTACCCTAAATACATAAAAAGAGTAGACAAGCTTTTGGTAGAAAATATTTGACAGCATCTTATTTTGGAAATCTCTTGCAGGGATCAGCTATGGACTAAGACAAAGGCTCAAAGCTTATTGTTGAAAATAAATTCAAATATTGTGAACATGAATTTGTCTTGAACTGGTCAAAACTACTAGAAAAGTCAATGAATTCACATTTTCTTTGGATATTCTGATTCTGATATTGCCAAAATTTGAAGAAAACATTTGTATCACTGATCCATTGCCAACACTTCTTTGACTATTGTTCAACCAAGCAAGTCTGTCCAACAAGTTGCTTTCTAAGAGTGACTCATAATTTCTGTTTAAAAAATCTCTCAAAGGTGAACATTTGATGGATCTTTTTTTGTAAGTTAAGAAGATTTTTTTTGGCTGCCTCAGGATACCTTAAGGGCAGGTCTGGACAGGCAGAAGGATCTGGGGTTCAAACCACAGTATACCGAGCCTGACTGTCCTTTGATTAAGCAGGTACTTAAACAACTGAGCTAATGGGAAGGCCCCAAAGTTACATATTTATTTATTTATTCATTTTTTTGGTACCAGGGATTGAATTCAGGACCCTGTGCTAGCCAGGAAAGCCCTTATTCTACTGAGCTATCTTCCCCAGCCCACCCTTGTTCTTAGCAAATAAGTGTTTACACAACATTATGTGTGTCCAATTTTTCTAAAAATTCTTTTCTCATATAAATACTTTATAATCTTGTCTGATCAACTTTCTCATATAACCAATCAACCTGCTTAAACACAATATCAATTATAAAGCCAATTTCATTATTATCAATGGATCAGGTAATCTGATATTAGTGTTAGACTATTTCATGTAGCTAGATCACTTTTACAAGGACTGAGTTAAAACATACTTTGCACCCACATACACACTCGCACACACACACAAAGTCCATACCTTCACCTTGGAAAGACATCT
Source organism: Ctenomys sociabilis (assembly GCA_004027165.1). Lineage (NCBI taxonomy): Eukaryota > Metazoa > Chordata > Mammalia > Rodentia > Ctenomyidae > Ctenomys > Ctenomys sociabilis. The sequence continues at coordinate 13,404 of PVKA01002681.1, read as the reverse complement.
CATTCTGTGAGTTTCAATCCTTTTCTCAGTTTTTCCCATATTGTTCTGATTATTCCAAGATATTTGTACTTTAAAACTTGATATCTCTTAACTCTACCTTTTGAAGGAAACAAAAGTTTTGTAAGTTACTGATAAAATTACAAGTTGTTATTCTCTTGAAAAAAGTACTGAGTATCAACAATATCATAATGCACTGCATTATAGAAACACCAATGAAGCTTTTAATTCAAGTATAGAAAACAGTGATGTTAGACAAGATGGATTTGTTGAATTTCATAGTAAAGTTATTTTGAGTAGCTATAGTTAATCATGAGTGAGGTTAGAGATATTCCCATAATTTTATACAGTCCCTTTGCAAAATATTAACTCATGATTAAAACAAAATTTTTCATTAAAATTTTTTTTCATTACTTACCCTACATAAGGGTAAGTAGGTGCAAAGGCCAGGAGTTCAATCACCCTGCCTGCAGTGCTGGCCCCATACCTGGGGCAGGCTGAGACAGCAGTTGAGACTGTGTGTGGTGGCGCAGGCCTGCAATCCCAACTCTTGGGAGGCTGTAAATAGGTGGATCTCTATGAGTCTAACCTAGTAATGAGACCCTAAACACCCTGCATACCCTTCTCTAAAAAATACGAAAAAAAAAAGAAGACCAAGCATATACATGGAAGGGTATGTGTATGTGTGTGTGAATATATGCAGTTACACACACACACACACATACACATATATATATATACATACCCACACATACTTATAGATTATATATGTAAAATGTATATGTATATTTATTGTATATAAAATAGAGCCACAATATTATATGAAATATAGAAACATGACTTAAATTATTAAATGGTACTCTCAAAGACTTTATTCATTTTGTGTCTTTAAAGTAGGGCAATATTTAATTCCAAAACAAAATATTACAGTTTGATAAATCTGTTTCAAGTTATCAATAATGTTACACATAACAGTATTCCATGCATTACCTTATTAAAATCCTCTACAGATCCAGCCCAGGCCCTGTGTGTATGGGGAGAACTACCACTCTACTGCACCTTCTGGATCCCTCCAGACCCAGCTCAGGCCTGGGTGTGTGTGAGAGAACTACCACTCCACTGTGACAACTAGACACCTTCAGAAGCAGCCCAAGCCCAGCGTGTGAGTGAGACCTTTCACCGTGCTCTCAGGACCCCTCCATATGCAGCCCAGGCCCAGCATACAGGCCTGTGAAACTCTTGAGCTAAAGTCCCCACAGAGAGACTAGGGGCCAGAAGCACCCAGCTAATCCAGGAGCAGAACATCTTGCTAGAGCGGCACAGTGGGTTCACTTTGATGGGCTGCAGAAGAAGCTGAGGAGAGCACCCAGACACAAGCCAGGCACATTGGGACAAGTTCAAACTTCATAGATCTGGATCCAGTAAGGTGAGACACTTTGCTAGACTCAGATCTGTAAGAGCATCCTCCCTCTTTCTCTCTTGACAAAGAGAGGGAGCAAAAGGTAACCAGGGCAAACTAGTCTGTCTGGAAGACCCCAACTACATCAAGGAGAGGTGATCAGACAGAACCTAGGGGAACTAACTTACATACAAATTTCCAATTTAATCTCTGATTAGATACATAGATATAATGCTTGATCTTACTGTCTAAAACACAAACCCATTATTTACAAAAGTTTATCAACAGCTAAATATCAGTATCTATTATTGGTGTTCCTAATTATAATTCTATGAATACAAAATTATAACTACCTTAACCATATAATCTCTCTTAGATAAGAATTTTGGTAGGTGCTAAGGTTATAACTGCACCAAAGCTCTACACCAAGGGTCAGAGGTCAGTGCTATACAAAATGACAAAGAGAAGGAACAAAATGCAATCTCAGGCCCCGAACCCACTCTGGACAAATGCAAGAGACATTAGCATAGAAGCATTTGGGAATCACATAGCTGAAATCTCTTAATTAATAGCGGCTGAAGCAAAGGAACAATTTCAGAAAGGTATAGAAGAAATCAGGCCAGAAATAACCCCTGAAATAAAAAAGAAATCTCTGAGTTAATAGTGTTTGAAGTAAAGTATCTACTGAAGAAAGGTATAGAGGAAGTCAGATCAGAAATAACCTAAGTTAAAAGAGAAAGATAACTGTAGTGAAAGAATTAATAACTGCTTCTCAGAAAGACACTGATAAAAATAGAGGAGAATAATAAAATGATGTAAATCTTGAATGAGCAATATAGGAGAACAATAGATCACATGAAGCAAATCAAAGAGATATAGAGGAACTTAAAATCTCAATCACAAGCTTGCAAAACTGTTTGAATGAAAGTGAAGATAAGAGTTTCAGATCTCGAAGACACCATCACAGCTACTGAAAAGGTAAGAAAATATCTCTAAAAAACAACTAGGATGTAGGAAAAATAATTCAACATCTACAAGACAATGCAAAGATGAGCAGTGTGAGACTAATAGGCATCAATGAGAAAGAAGTCAATATAAAAGACATAAAAAGAATATGGGCTGAAGTAATAGCAAAAAAACTTCCCAAATATGGGGAACAATCTGAAATTCATGTAACTAAAACATATAGAACTTCAAATAACATCAATCCAATTAAAAACACACCCAGACATATAATAGTCAAGATCCCAGAAATACAGCACAAGAAAAATATACTGGGAATGAGGAGGTGGCTCAGTAGAATAAGTGCTTCCCTGGCAAGCACAAGGGCCTGAGTTCAATCCTCAGTTATTCCAAAAAAAAAAATCCAAAACCACTAGAGAAAACAAACAAACCTATTTAAAGAAAAACCCACCAGAATAATAGCAGACTTTTCTTCACAAACCATGAAGTCTAGAAGAGGATGGAGCAGAGTACTTCAAGTCCTCCATGACAACAAATTCTAGCCCAGACTACAATTCTCTTTCAAGTTTGATGGAGAAGTGAAATACTTCCATGACAAAGAGCAACTAAACAATTTTATGATGACAAAGACAACCCTACACAGACTACTAAAAGATGTTCTAGAGAGGGCCCATAATGACCAGAACTCCAGAAAGAGAATGGAAAGAACTTACGAAATAGGAAAGACAATTAAATACAGGAGAAAAAGTGGTAAAGAACAGGAGGTAAATAATATCTCAGTCATAAGTCAATTATAACTGTCAATGTAAATGGACTCAATTCAACAATTAAAAGAAAAAGACTGGCACAATGGATTAGGAAGCAAAATCTAACAAAATGATGTGTGCAAGAAACACAATTACATCATAAAGAAATCCACAGGCCAAAATCCAAAGGATAGAAAATCATACTACCCCTACCACCTCAGAAAAAAAACAGGAGCAGCAATCCTGTTTGCAGATAGTCTCAACTTCAAACCAAGAATGATCCAACATAGTAAAGAAGGCCCCTAGATACTGGTTAGGGTAAAATTCAAGTGGAAGAGGTAACATTCATAAAAATGTATGGTCCAAACTAGGGGGCACACAATTGTATAAGACAAATCTTAACTGAAATGAAAAATATAATATCCAACATTACAATCTTAACAGAAGTCCTTTGCATCTCCTTATCCCAAAAGGATAAGTCAAGCAGGCAAAAATTTAGCTAATAATTAGAAAAAATGAACCAGAACTTAGAACAAATGGACTTAGTAGACATAAACAGAGTGTTCCACTGAACCACAGCTGTATGCACATTTTTTTCAGCTGCACATGGGACGTTTTCTCAAATAAACCACATACTAGTCCACAGGTAATGCTTAAGTCCATGCAAGAAAACAGAAATTATCCCAATCATACTATTTCACCATAGTTCAAGGAAACTTGAAATAAGTGACAAAAGAAACCAGAAAAATACCATAAATACATAAAACTTAAACAACACCCTACGCAGCAACCAATGGGTTACAGATGAAATTAAACAAGTAATTAAACAATATTTACAATTCAATGAAAATTCAAACACAACTTATTGGAATTTTTAGGATGCAATGAAAGCAGTTCTTAGACAGAAATTTATAGCTGTGAACTCAAACATTACGAAAACAGAAGGGGGACAAATAAATACTCTAATATTACACCTCAAGTGTCTAGAAAAGGAAGAGCAAACCAAATCCAAAGACAGGAAGAAATTATAAAGAATATAGCAGAGATTAATTCAGCCTAGACAAAGAAACAATACAAAGAACTAATGATCAAAAAGCTGGTTCTTTGAAAGATTAAATAAAATTGTTAAGACCTTAGCTATCCTCATTTTAAAGAGGAAAGAAAAACTCAAATGCAAGCAATAAAGAATGAAATGGGTGAAATTACCACAGACTCAGTAGAAACTCAAAAGATCATCAATAGCTACATTGAGAAGCTTTACTCTCACAGAACTGGAGACACAGAAGAAATGCACACATTCCTAGAATTACCAAAACTGAATCAAGAAGATATAAGAACTCTCAATAACCCAATAACAGCCAAAGAAATACAAAATGTAATACAAAACCTACTAACAAAGAAAATCTAATGGATTTACACTTGAATTCTACAAAAAAACTGACAGTAGATATATCCCAATGTGCCTTACAATCTTCAATGAAATTGAAAATGAAACAGTCCTCCAAAAATCATTCCTGGAGGCAAGTATTATACTGAAACCAAAACCAAGGAAAGACACAACTAAAAAAGAGAACTAAGGGCCAATCTCCCTTATGAACATAGATGCAAAAATCCTCAATAAAATCCTAGCACATAGAATGCAGCAAATAATCAAGAAGATTATACACCATGACCAGATAGGATTCATTCCAGGGATGAAACAATGGTTCAACATGCACACATCTATAAATGTAATGCACTATCAATAGAACTAAATCCAAAAACCAATGATCATTTCAATTGATGCAGAAAAGGTTTTTGACAAAGCCCAAAACTTATTCATGTTCAAAGTCCTACAGAAAATTGGAATAGATGTCCTCTACCTCAACCTGATAAAAGTCATCCATGACAATCAAACTGCTGACATGATTCTAAATGGGGAAAAACTGAAATCTTTTATTCTCAGATCTGGTATAAGACAAGGATGTCCTCTATCACCATTCCTATTCAATATAGTTCTGAAATCATTAGCTAGAGCCATTAGGCAAGAGAAATAAATAAAAGCTATACGAATAGGTAGAGAAGAAGTTAAACTGTCATTATTTGCAGGTGACATGATACTCTACTTAGAAGACCAAAAAAACTCCACCAGGAAGCTACTAGAATTAATACACAAATTTAGTAGCATAGCAGGCTACAAAGTCAATTTTCAAAAGTCAATAGCATTCCTCTACATAGATAACAAACACACTGAGAGGGAAATTAGAGAAACAATATCTTTTATATTAGCATAAGTAAAGATCTATTCAATGAAAATTACAGTACTCTGAAAAAAAGATTGGAGATTATTTCAGAAAATGGAAAGATATTCCTACTGCTTGATAGAAAGAATCAACATTGTTAAGATGGCCACACTCCCAAAATTGTTATACAGATTTAATGCAATCCCTGTCAAAATATAATCAACATAATGCACAGACCTAGAGAAATCATTCCTAAAATTTATTTGGAACCAGAAAGATCTTAACTAATAAGCACTCAGACAAAGGACTCTTCTCTAGAACTTATAAAGAACTAAAAAAACTTTGCGATCCCAAAATTTAAAGCCCCAATCCAGAAATGGGCATCAGAGATGAACACATACTTCTAAGAGGAAGAAATCATAAAAGCTAATAAATACATGAAAAAATGCTCCACATCACTAGCCATCCATGAAATGCAAATTAAAACAACACTCAGATTTCATGTCACCCAAGAAAGAATGGCTGTCATAAAGAAATCAACCATCAACAAATGTTGCAGAGGCTATGGGGAAAAAGAATCCTTCTCTCCTGGTAGTGGGAATACAGACCATCATGGTGCACCCATTATGGAAATGAATGTGAAGACTCCTTAGACAACTAGGACTGAAAATCTCATCCAAACTAGCTATCCCCATACTGGGAATTTTCCTAAAAGAATTGAGTACATTATGTCATGGTGATATATGTGCACCTATGTTTATAGCAGCACGGTTTGTGATAGCCAAATCTTGGAAGCAACCAAGATGCCTGTCACCGGAGGAATGGATGAAAAGTATGAGGTGTTTTTATACAATGGAGTGTTACTCAGCTATAAAGAATGATAAATTCAGTCTTCATACATATGTGGATACCACTTGAAGATATAAGTGAAATAAACCAGACTCGCGTGTGTAGATATCATATAGTCTCCCTAGTGTAAAGACTCAAAAGAACAAATAAAAATTGAAAAGAATAAAACAATTAAATGGAAAGTGAAAATTTAAGAATTAAACAATGAAGAGAGAGCAAATAGAAAAAAGGTAGGAAATATGACAGGGCAAAGCCGTACATTGATATATACAAGATTAGGGTTGGGGAAATAGCTCAGTAGAATAAGTGCTTGCCTGATATATACAAGATGGTTAAGGCAATGGTACTGAGAATCTCCATCAGGTTTTTGAAATTAGCAATTAATTAATAAGATTCTCACTGTGACTAACTATATATGCTGATACCCATGAACTAAGCAACTACATCAAGAATAGCAATGTGTAATACTAAGGCCATGCTTGGAATGCCTGTCATTCTGGTCTTCTAAATGCATACTGCTTCTAATGTCACATCAATTATATTGCTATACTCTCTCAAATAAATGTTTTTTTAAAAAAAGTAGTAAAAGAAAACAAGAGACAGGAGAAAAATGTCATAGAACTGTCCTGCTACAATGGTGTATATGGCTAGGTTTCTAAATTTCTGTGTAAAAATGTGTACTGTTTATTTCTAGTTCTTATTATTTTATTCTTTTTCACATTGTATAGGGATTTAAAGTTTAGTATAGCAACATTTGTTGGAAAATACCTGGTCCATGTTATGTGTAAGGCTAGTAATGTTAAGCTCAAATGCCTGTTATAAGGTAATAATATAATACAGCTTCTCTTCTGGAGGGTTAACAGCTTAAGTTTGCAGACCAACATTTAGAGAAAAAGCAGGGCTATAAGGATAGCTAATATTTTGGCCCTAGCCTTCAAGGTCAGTGAAGACGCAGGACATAAGTGACCCTGTACTGTAACATCCTGTATCTCAGTGATGTCCCAAATTTTCTGTTCAAGAAGAGTATGGGGACACAGAGGAAAGTGTGCCTAAGGAGAGACATCTAGAGAGAAAACATTCTCTCAGGCTTTCATAGGGAGCAAATTAGTCAAGCAATGGCCATGACTCATCCAAATGGCTGACACTGACAGAAGATCTACAAGCTGTTGTACATGGTTTCAGGGTAAATCCTGAGGGAAATCGGCTGAACATGAGTTACGAAAGTCTCATGTTTAGTTATACAGGTCTTGCTTTAACTTGGTCTTAACCATCTAGCAGCAAAGTATAACCATGAGATTTAAAATGTACCACCATATTAACAGGCTGAGCTATAAACCTCTCAAGTCAACAACTTCTGACATTGCCAATCCTACAGATACCCACTGCTATTATGGACTACTGGACTATATTGGATTATTTTGCTGAATTCATGCACCTACAATATTTGAATAGCAATGGAACACCCATCTCTGACAAAACTAAACAAAAAGTGGGATATAAATGAAGGTCCATTTTGAGGTGAAAAAAATATATGTATACAAGTATATGTATATACAAAATTGGATATATAAACAGCTACTTTCTCTAAGATCAATGAGAAGAAAGATTTATACTAATAGTGTTTAGACATCATATCGTTTATGGATCTTGTATTCTGAATAACTACTAGGAAGACAACAATATGCAATGTATTAATTATTATAACATCCTACTAACCTGTTTTGAAATGGTCTTATTGCTATTTCTTTCTCAATAAAATTAATTTTAAAAAATCCTCTGCACACTGCTCCTCAGTAAGTGACCCTGAGTTGCACTGCTTTCCAAATCTGTCTGAATTCTCTAAATATTTTTAATTCCAACATGTGATTTAAGGCAATTGCCACTGAACAATTACGTCTGAGTTTACTGTTCTTACTCATTCTCTTATAGGTTAAAAAAAAGAATGTGTATTTCTACCATATATGTGCTAAGCACGGGAATTCAGTAGTTAGTCAGAGTAGAGCTGTCCTGTGGGGAATATGAATTACTTAGAAAAGTATAAACCTCTGCAGAGGGTGTTGGGACCTATATTACTAGCAATTTCTACATTTATTAGGAAAGGTGTGACTTCTATGTAGAATAGAATCAGACAATGCATGATGAAAAGCAAGTTGAAACATACATTATGGGTAGCAGTTATAAAATTATTCTTATTAATGATAAGGTGTCATACAAATGAAACTATGCTGAAAATCCCTCCTGTAAAATACCAAATGGCCTTAACTGTCATGCAAATAAATGTCAGTGGTTTTGTTAGAACTAATAGAATCAAATGATTGTTTCACTGAGTAGAAATTGGCATATGATTAACCATGTATCAACTACGGTTGAGCTATAAACCTCAACTTTTCTCACACCTTTTTCCTTGTGCATTTCGAAGACAATCTCCCTGCCTGAGTTTTACGCTTTCTGTCATTCTTGCTAATGGGAGATAAATTATTCTCCCATGCCGAAGTTGTTTTCAATTTAATGTTTTTGTTTGTTTTTTCTTTTTGATACAGGGTCTTACTGTGTGATTTAGACTTGCCTCGAACTTATGACAACCCTATCTCTGCCTCCTTGACATTTTGCTTTTGTAAACAACTAAAAATATGACTGTTATAGATTATTTTTCATATACTAGTCATGTGCCATAAAAGCTCGAGTTAGTGCCCAAAATGTCACCACATAGTGAATTCTGTAGTTCCTTCCATGAACTACGGCAGTAAACAACAGGTTTTGTCACCATATCTTGAAGATTTGTTTTGATATTTTTAGCATATTGAGAGATGTTTTATAAACATCTGTCTTTACCTGAAGAAAATCAATGTGACTAGATTAACTCTTTCTCTAATTTGACAGCCTATGGCATAAAAATGTTGATAATTTTCACGAAGGAAAAACATGACTGACTAAAACCTACTGCATCCATTTGACAAAATTCATGATGCCTAATATTTTATATCATGGTTGGCACCGATCAAGCTGCTCCCAAATCAAGAACGCATGGGGCACCAGTGCCAAACACCGGAACAGAGCCCCTTTGTTAGCTCATCCCTGTTTGCTCAGTGACTTCTGCTCCCAGTGTCGCCTAGAATCACCAGCAGCACACATCAGTCACTGCTGCTAATGAAAACAACTTATCAAAGCTTTATTAAATGGGCAGCTGTCTCAGCTCTCTCACTCTTCAGGGCTGAAATGAGAAAAGATGACCCATCAGGCTGCTTCTGCTCAGAAAGTTGAGTCACAGCTCTTCACTTGTTTGGTTTGTTTCACAGGGGTAAAAACAACTCAAAGCACAGTAAAACAAAACCAAACAAAAAAATCCCCAAAGAGCGGAAAAAATCTACCTTCTTAACACATACTAAAGTGCAGTAGAATCCAGTGTTGTTGACTAATAAATACACATTGTTTTATAGAAAATTCCCAGAACTTCTCTGTCTTATGTGATTTAACCCTGACATTCACCACAGTGTAACACTCTGGAGGTATTGATACTCCTTGCTTGCCAGGGTTTAATAAGACATATCAATCACAAGAGAATGCAACATTTTAAAAAGTGAATTATGCAGGGTTTTTTAATACATTATATTGAACAATTTGTGATTGTTAGAAATCAGCTGCTAAAAATGCATACACCTAATTTCACCTTATTCTGTACTGAGTTAATGAAATAAAGTCTTTACTCTGTCATGATAAAGTCAGTAGTACATACATGAAGAAGGCTTAAGAGTCGGTCCTTTTCCTCAGATAAAAGAGAGTCACAAAAGCAAAAATCACACACAGTATTTCCACAATTTTCAAATAGCATCTAACTCTTGAGAGAAAGAATGGCCTCTTGGGCAGTATCCAATGGAAACACTTGGAACCAATACCAAAAAAGCAAGTGTGTGCCAACAACTGTGTGTACAATCAACAAAGACATTTTGTGTGATGCCTAACAAATTACTTTACTTCCATTTGTTCATTTCTGTCAGAGGTCAAAGAAGAAAACAAAGAACTCTGCATGTCAGTGTTACAAATGTAGATTTTATTTTACTTTATGTATTCAGAAGGGGTACTAGAAATGTATCAGTCTAGAAAAACTAGGGGAGAGATCATTGGGCATTCAAATTTTGCCTATGTAAATGATTTAACTATGTAGATCAGACTGGAACACAGGAAAAATCCTTCATTAACAATAAAAATTCATTACCTACCTTGTTACTTTGGCTGCTGTCTAACTCTAGTGCACAACACAGAGGAACAAAGTTGAAAGACAAATATTGTCCTTATGAAAACTTCTTGTGAATTTTGTCAGTCTTCACCTGAGGACTTTTTGCTTGTGTGACCCAGGCAGAGGAAAGGATCAAAGTCCTCTACTGCAATGCCATTTTCATGAAAGTCTTGTCCTATATTAGAGAATGATTAATTATAGGAATAACCATGTTACTACCCTTGTCATAACCAGACAAATTTGAGCTAAGTCTAATAAGGCTCCTCTAACCTAGGGAAGTTCTGATACTGGTGGCCAACCTTACATTTCCTTAATGAAGCAAAATTCATGCCAAGCTGATTTAGAGAGGACTCCTCACACTTTCTACCTGGACATCTCCTTATTTGATCCAATTCTTCATCTCTCACTGTCCACAGCTGATGCTTGATTAACTGACAGCTCTCAGCAAGACTTCTGTGAACCTGAGTTAGCCAGAATCTCCAGTGTCACACTGAATGTTTTCTCTTACTAGTTTTCAGACCACCAAATGTCCCACTCTTCTTGCCTGAAAATCACCCTGTCTTCTTATTTGGGCCCATTTGAAATCTTTTGTGGAGTTGCAACAGTGTCTGAATCAAAACTGTTTTGATCACTTTATGCCCAAGTTTACTTTTTCTCTGAAAGCAACAGAAAGTTTTAACTTCTTTGGAGTGGTATTTCAATGATAAGTCATTTGTTTCCACAGACAGAATTAGATAGAAAAATGCATATATACATTTAATTGTTGGGAAGTAATTACTGAACTCCTTCTTAGTCACAGAGAAAAGACTATTTCTAAAGACCCAAAAATACATTGAAAGTCAACAAATTGCCTAGTGTTTCCCTAATCCATTAATTTATGTACTTTTTAATACACATTAATGAACATAAGGAGATAGACACATAGAGCTGGAATATTAGATTTTGTAATTTAGTTAATCCCAGATTGGTTGTGCTATTTACAATCTATTTTTGCCTATTTTTCTTTCTTTGTGGTTCTGGGATATTTATTTGTATCTCCTATACAAGACTCTTATGGAGGTTGATTTGTAGACTTCACATTAACCCCCTGGCATGGTGTTGGAATAAAACAGTCATTCTGTCAATGATGGTGATTATTATTCATTCATTCCACAAATATTTATTAAGACTCTACTGAATTCCAAGCACAGTAGTAGGTGCTAGGGATACAAAGATAAATAACATGTGCTTGTTCTCAAGTGGTTTCATAAGCGATTGGGAGAGATAATTATATCAGAATAATAGTTATTGCCATCCTACAGATAGCCAGAGTTAAGAAATAGGAAGAGGAGGCTGATGAAAATGCTTCACCTGTATATGCATTTGGTCTGTCTTTGGCTGAAGCATGAAGTCTTAAGAACGTGGGCTCTGAATCTGAGTACAAGTTCAGAAGCCTGGTTTTAAATTGGCTGTGTGATGCTAGGAAACAGGGAAGAAGACTTGGTAGAGAAGGGAAAGGGACAAAGGGATGGGTGGAGAAGAGGGCAGGTGGGGAAGGAGAAATAAAAACAATTACAGTGTGATATGTGTGCGGATGTTTGAAAAACATCTCCTACTAAAAATCTAACATAGAGAAATAACTAGCTCAATGGAATAAGTTAGAGTCTTCCAGAAGGGTTTGCATGGAATTGTTCTGGAGTGTGTTTTTCCTTTGGTAGTTTATCTGTTGTTTTCTTTTAAGGTTCATAACATTCCTTCTGTCACAGAAAATGTCCCTCTCTCCCATCTGGTACAGTCCAGTTTGTTAGTTGTCCAGGTGACAGCTCCTATTTCAGATCCAATTGCTCCTTTCTCTAGAAACTGCTGGTCACTGTGACACACCCTGTATAAACCAACCCCCAACTGACAAAGCCATTGTACCAGGTACTTCCTGCGTGTTTGTTTCATCTAAGCTCTGGACCACCAGAGATTGAGGCCTGATATTCTGGGAATGACCTCATAATTGCCCTTTGACACGGATATATCTGCCTCCAAATCTCATGTGTCATTTCTGTCTTTTGGCCTGCATTACACTTCTAGGTAAAAATGGTAGAAAATGAAATGAAATCATCACTGACTCTTGATCTTGATAAAATATAATATGAACACTGCACACTTCAGACCCATGCTAATGCCTTGGTTTTTAACTAATTTTGAGAATTTTTTCGTAATTGCATGTTTTGCCTTCTCTCTGAGTCTTTTGTTCTTCCTCTTTCTCTCCCTTCTCTTTGATTTCTTGGAGTTTAATTGTTAAATCAGCATAGGACATCAAACTTTTAGTACTAAATGTGTGAGCTGGGGAATATTGAGTGACATTGGTCATAATTTCTCAATAGGATGTTTAAATGTCAGAATGGATCAATTGAGATTTCTACTTTAGACTGCCAAATAAAATAACTGGCTTCAGTTTTGCAAAAGGAACAGTCTAGAACTCTGCATAAATGTCGAACAAGATGTTCAGGAGCTAATTTTTCTTAGACAAGTGGGTCCTTAACTCATGTTGCTCAGTTTACCACTCCACTGAATCCCATCTGTCAGCATGGCTGTTTGGCTCATTAGTCAATACAAAATCCTAACATGTGATCGTGTGCTACTTTATTTGTACTGCTAATGGGCCATTAGGTAAAGAGGGAAGCGTGAAGAACACTGACGTGGAAATATTATCTAATGAGGAACGTAAGGGAAGTAATGCTATTAATATCCTTCAGAATTAGTCTGATCAGTGAATCGTATGCTTCTATTCAATAATCTTTTCTAGTCCCTGATTTTGTGCTTCCATGTTCCCCAAACCAGCTTTGAAAAGAAATACTAGTGAAGAGAATTATATTTATTTATTTATTTATTTATTTATTTTTTAGCAGAAAGTAGCGAACCTTTTTTATTATTCTATCCAGACTTTAAGCCTATTGGTTGGTGCTTACCACACCAAAGGTGGGTCTTCTTTTTTTTTTTCTTTTTTTTTTTCCATTTATTTTT
>PVKA01002680.1:81209-121222 GCA_004027165.1 Ctenomys sociabilis | reverse complement strand
TGATACTATTTTGTGGAAATCTTCAATGATCTTTTAAATAGGTTCACCTAATATAATTGTATTTTACATAGTCCTGCATAACTACCATTCTGAGAGCTCTTTATTCTTTATCCAGGACCATACAGCAACTTCTCTTGCCTTCTGGATTATCGTCTTTGTTATTTCTATATGCTATATCTGAAGGTATCAGAATATTTCAAGATTGTATAACTGGAAAATATTTTACTTTTAGTTTTCAAAGCTATGTTTGCTAAGTACAAACTTCAGTGAGGACAGGTTTTTTTTTCAGTCCTTTGAATAAGTAAGTCTAGTTTCTTATCCACTTGCTCTTTTTTATTTTTCTAATGTGGCATAAGATGCTATCTAATTTTGTCTTCCATAGCTAATATTTTTTCTATGTATATGCTTTAAGGATTTTTTTCTTTACAATTAGTTTTGGAGAATTTCAGTTTTGTGTATCTTGGTATGATTTTATGCATATTTCTTATGCATAAGGTTCATTTTTCTTGGGAATATGATGCTATAATTTTAACTAAATTCAGAAATGTTAAATCTTTAAACATTTATTGCTTACCCCCTCCTACTTTGAGAATTCTAAGTACATGAATATAAGTTTCTTCATCTTGGCACAGAGAGAACTATTATATGACTGATCTATAAACTCTTTCTTCTGCATGTTTATTTTAGACAATTTTTATTGTTATATTCATTTAAGTTTGAAAATAATTTTTTACAATGTGCAATCTATTATTAGTCTCACACATTCATTTCAGAAATATTTTTCTAAAATACACTGTCTACATCTTGTATCTTTCACATTTCAATATTTGTCTGCAAATTTTAATTGGCTATATAATTTATTGATTTTCAATAAAGTTAATGAGTACAAAAAAATAAAGAAAATAAAAACATTATAGAATGTCCTACCCAGGGGCCAGGGAGATGGCTCAATGGAATAAGCATTTCCCTGGCAAGCACAAGGGCCTGAGTTCAATCCCTGGTTCCACAAAAAAAAAAAAAAAGAATGTCCTACCCACTTTATTCAGCAGAGCTGGCACCATGTGACTTCTGGCTCTTCCCCCAAGTTAAGATGATCATAAAAGTTAAAGGTTTTTGTTGCTTTGGAGCATCCAGCCTTCAGTTGCTAAACTCAAAGTTCAGTCATCCTCACAGAAGAGGACTTTCAAGATTGCTTTAGAAAGTGGAGAGAATGACAGGATAATTATGCTGAAAATGAATGTGGGGGAGTATTTAGAAGGGAACTAATGACAGTATGTCTTTTACCACAATAAAATTTTAAAATTTAAGCACTGACCATATCTTTCTAGCACACCTTATACCATATGCCAGAATGAACCCAAGCTGGGTGAAAGAATTAAATGTGAAAATGAGACTATATAAGCTAAAGGTGAAAAGCAAAAGGAATGTGTACGCAGTGCCTTTGGACCCCAGGACCCGGCCTTAGCCCAGCCCACAGTCCTCTAATTGTCTGCGAATCTCAAGGTTTGTGATTTCGCTGAAAGACGTGCCATGTAGGTACCATTCCTTTTTGCATCTCAAATAGGCTGCTTCAGCTGTTAGATTAGCTACCTCCCATGTTGGTATAGTCCTCTAGCATGTTACATAGGACACTGATAACCCCATGCTTGCAAAAGCTCCCTAAGGGGCATCTCCTGCAGCCATCACATTAGGCCTGCTCCTTGTTGCTGAGGCATGAACTAGACTTTCATCCAAAGCAGCAATTTGAACTTGAGCAAAGGGTTATGATGGTTGTCTGGGAATGTCCTAGCCAAATCTAGTATATACCTTTCACTCTTCTTCCCCAACTCCATAACCTAAGGAGACTTGGCCAGGCCCTTCTCCCATAGAAACCAGTCTTTCTGGTCAAGACTCATCCTTTAAAAGGGCCCTCTGGGCCTAGGTCTCAGAGACAACCAATGAGATCAGACACATCCCAAGATCCAGCTGGCTGCCGTCACTGAGGGGCATCCACGAGCCTTGGAAACTATATGCCTTTTGTCCAGTTAGCTGCCAGTTGTACCTCTCCTGCATCCTTCCCACCCACCACCACTGAAACCTTGTGGTCCCATCTGCCTTCCCCTCGAGGCTTTCCAACTCCCATCTCTAGGTATGTGAACTATGAGAACACATGGGACAAGTGTCCCTGGCACCCACAGAGAAGTTTATGCTTCTGAATGGGTGACTATACCTGGCAGGAGTGAGACCTAACTAGAGATGAGAACCAGGTGGAGAAACAGCAAACGTAGGCCTCTTCCTAGCACTCAGGTCATGAATCTGAATGTTCCTAGTATCGTGAAGCTCTTGAGGGCTCATAACTTTAGCACCAATCTGCAATCAGAATAAAGACTCTTTCCTGAGTCCCAGGCCTAAATGGCTAATCACTTTCTGGGAAGAAATGCCTGCCAGCCACACTTATCACCTTCCCATGATCAGAGACAAAGAACAGGAGGGTGAGAAAAGCAGGTGTGTCTCTCTGGTCCCAAGGAAAGGATCATCACTGGTCATTTGCTAAATCCCAGGACATGGATGTTTGGGAAAGGGGAAGTGTTTGGTGAAGAATGGATGGAAGAATGAATGAATGGGTGGATGGAGAGTAGGTGGAAGATTAGCAGATAAAGAACTTAAGTTGGACCTGAAACATGCCCCTGTGGAGAAGCCTCTTTCTTTTTTTTATTACTATTATTTTTATTGAAGAACAAATAGCAATGAGACAGTTCCAATACAAATTAACAGGACAGATTCGACAAATCAATACATTGTAAAATGTTTTCATAATGTTTTGGTGTCATATAAGGTGCATACATGATATTATACTTACAGACATTATTATAGCAGATGTCTCTAATCAGTGAATGAAGAGAGTACAGCTATACACCTATCTTATTTCTCTACAGCCAATTTGTATCACAGATTCGACAATTAACACCCTCTACCTTGTTATCTCCCCAGTGTCTGTCCATATTACTAGAAGCCAACATAATATCTTGTCCAACCACTATCAGTGCAAATCTTGCTTCTCATAGAATTGTGCAGAAGCATGGCATATTTATCCTAACTGTACTGTTTACATACACACATCATGATTCTTCCTTTGTATCCCCCCTTTTTTTGTCTAGACCTGTCAGAGATGGACACTCATTGTCATTAAACCAATTTAGGTGCCTGAACTCTGTGACACAATCCAACATAGTCCAGCATTCCACATTAATAGTGAGTTATCTGAAGAAGTTGTCGACCATAGCTATTTACAGCTCAATTTATTATTATGGCCCTGCGTTGTATACCTCATTTTTATACTTTTCTGCTGGATGGTTAAGACCAAGATAGATCAAGACCTATATACCAAAAGATGTAGCTTTTGTTTTTGATGAGGTCAGTGAAGTCCCCTCAGGGAGAAGCCTCTTTCTAACCATTATCCTAGTCCCCAGGCTAAGCCTATGCCACACATTTGATTCTTTTTCTCTCATTTATAGCCTGCTGCTCCCCTTTGATTGGACACAACAGCCAGCAACCTCTCAAGTCCATCTTCCTGGCCTCTCCTCTGCAGAGCCTCATCACCCTTCTGTGGATTCATAGCTCCAGCCTTCTCCCTGACTTCCTGTGTTCTGTGGCTCCATCCACCAAATGTCCTTGCTATGTGCTAGAGACCTTTCTGTCCCCAATCTTCTAAACCTTCACTGCAATGTTAGATCTTCTAAACCTTCACTATATCCCATCTCTTGTGAGATAGTTTCCAAGCTCCTTGGTCTGGCACACAGGGCCCTATCTGGCTTGGCTCCAAACTACTAACTACAGGTCGGCCTACAGCCCATACCACCATTGGCCTATGCATGGTCCTTGTGCCACCCTTGTGGCAGATGGAATTTACAAAAGCCCTCTTTCCTATTGAATGAGCTGGGTGTCCACTGATGGTAGGAGCAAGCAAGTGTGCATGCACAAACAGACATGTACAAACTCACACACACATGCAAAGAGCACAAAAGACACAAAGTAATGTCTGAGGGGAGTGATGGTTGAATGGCGTCTTTGTGTTATTGTGCAGGAGTACACACACTAACACACAGGGGGCACTGGGAAGTCTTCCCTGACTCAGAGCTCCTGTAGGGCAGGCTTCTCCTCTTTGAGCACAAGCCCTTGCTGGCAGTTGCTCCTATCTATCTGTTGAACCTTGGTGAAGGCACTCCACTAGATGGACCACACCACAGAAAGAGAACAGATGTGCTGGAGGGTTCCACCTTGGACCCAGGGCCTGGAATCTCATCTCAGGTTTGGTTGTAACACACTGAGCACACATTATCCTACTTAAGCCTCGGTCTTCTCACTTGCATTTTCTAAGGACTGGATTCTGCACCCTGAGAGCTCTGATAAGGAACATTCTACACCATGAGGTGACCATGTTGCCTGATAACCAGTCAGGACACAAGGAGGGCTGCAACTCCTGTTCCCATTTCAGCTTCTAAGCCAGAAGGCCCCCTAAAGAGAATTCACATTTTCTTAGCAGTCCTCAGCTAATTGAGAAAAACAATCTCTTCCCAAGGCTAAGTTTCCTCCCAAAGAGAGGTGCTGCTCCTAAAGAGTATGTTCTCTTTGCTGGTGGCTGGGAGACACTAGTAGGCCAAGGCGGGCTATGGTAGAAATAGCCCCAGCCCAGGTGGCAAGTGCTCATGGTGCCTCCCTGACTGCTGTACCACCTTTCTTCCTCCTCCCGAGTCCAACAAAGATGTGCATGAGACCAAGAAGTAAAGTAGAGACACACAGAGACCCTAACCAGATAAAACCAGTAGGATTCTCAGTAAGAATGAGAGCTGGGTCAACAGAAGCCCCTTCCCCTTCTGTTGAAACTGGAGCCTAAATCCTGTCCACAGACAGCAGAACCAGATAGCTGTTCTGCCCATGCCCTTGCACTGTTCTCTTCTGCAGCCCCACCTAAGCCTACCCATGTCACCCTGCCTCTGCACTGACCACTGCTCGTCTGGAGTCTCAGTTTCTCCATTTGCACAATGGAAGATTGCTGGAGGCTACCTCTGGGACTTTTGGTGCAGACATTCTCTGGTTGTTAGCAACAGGAGTGTGGTCATGTAGCACCATTCATACCTGAGGTCCTGGGACTGGTCAAGCAGACCCCATGTGCAGCTGGGAACTCTAGAAGCTTCTGGAGAGGCAGAGCAGGAGTGCTGGCACAAGCCTAACCTCACCCACAGGCCTCCTAGCAACCAATTGGGAAGGCCCAGTCTGGTGTCAGAGTTGGGAGAGGGCAGTGGCATGGCCAGCTGGGAAACAAAGGGAGACAGAAGGGACAAGACAGGACCAGCTCATGCAGGATGTTCAGGCCTTGCTGAGAAGCTTGAAAGATGGTGTGGAGAGGAGGAAGGGGGGCTGCTGGGAGGGGCATAGTCAGATGTGTGCTTAGCTGAGGTGGCTGTACTGATTGAGAGGAATTAGGTAAGGCAAGGCAGAGACCCTCACTGGGATGGCAAGTAGGAGAGGGACGCATCTAGGTACACTTAGAAGGGCAGAGGGTAGAATTTGATAACTGGCTTGGGCTGGAGTATCCTAACTGCTTTGTAGATCACATGTGCAAATACAGTGACTCCTTGGTTCACAAACTTAATTTGTTCTAACATTTTGGAACACATTTATGTTTATGTAGGAAAGATGGCCGCAGTCACGTCTATCACCCAATGAAGAATTTGCAAAGAAAAACATACTTTTTGCCAAATGCTTTTGTTTGTGAAACAAATTGTTTGTGAACAAAAGATTTCATGAGCTGAGGACCCAGCATAGCACAGATGGGGAAACAGGAGATGGGCTGGGACCTGTCCAAGGTCACACAGCAAAATAGTGGTGACACATGATGAGAAACCAGGCTTCCCGGATCCGTTATGCAGGACTCTTTCCCCACAGTGACACATACAGTAGAGAGAGAGCTGTGTCGGTTTCACAGGGTCTTGAGTGCCAAGCCAGAGCTGGACCTTTTCTATGAGCAAGTGGAAATCTCAGCAGATTCTTAATAGTTAGCAGCATTTCTTGTTTCTCCACCTTCCCAGCAGGAAGCTTTCCAGCTCTGCTGCCTCACTGCTTCTAAGCCAACGCTACCCCTCATTCTTCATATGGAAGGAGCCATCCACTCCTCTCTACAAGGAGAAAACACAAGGTTCAGAGAGGTGAAAAGATTCACCAAAAATCACACAGTAAGTTCGTGGCCCAGATTTTCCTAGATCTAACAACAGATCTCCCAGATCTCATAATAGTTCTCCTACATCCTGGGTATGAAATCCAGAAGCCTGAAATTCTGGGTCTGGAGAGGAGAAAGTCTGGTCCAGGGTGATCACAAGTGTGTGGCAGAGCAGGACCCAAAGCCCTATTCAGATCCCAGAGGCCAGAGCAGCTGCCAGGTAGCTGCGCCCTCCCCCCCGCCCCCCGCGGCTGCGGTCCTGGGAGGAAGCCTGGGTCCTGGCTCCCTCCCTCAGCAGTCATTGTGCCCCCATCTGTCTTGTCAGGGACCAGTGCTGGGACATCTCCAGGCTGCCTTCAATTATGAGGCAATAAATATGAGATGTGGTGCGTGATGAGCAGCCACTCGGCCGCCAGCCCTTCCCCCACCCCTGCCTGCCTCTGCACCAGGGAAGATTGGATTTTTGTGTTGTTCATTTTTTATCTCTAGTCTGTGTCAGATGGGGAGGTACAGGACATGGGCAGTGGATAATTTTATCCTTCCCCCACTTATCAGGAACAGCATGGAGATTTAGGACGCGTAATGTCCTCGAGTTGCCTGCTGTCCTCATGTGGGGTGCTCCTGCACCCCCACATAGCAGGCCTATCTCCTGGGTTCCACTGAAGCAAAACGGCCTATGGAGAGAAAGGGTTCCGAGTAGGAGACAGAGGCCTGCGATCCAGCCTCAACCTCGCTGCTGATCTTCTGTGACCTTGGGCCGGTGTCTGAAGAGGTTCTGGGAGGCCTTTCTCATGTAAAGCTCCATGTAGGCAAGAAGAGCCACACCAAGGAATTGGACCCGCCAGTAGAACTGGCATTCCACTCCCATTACACAGACATTTGTGCAGGGGTGGCAGACACTGGCACTGGGTAGGAAAGAGGCACACTCATAGGTGGGATGAGGAGGAGGGCAGGGAGAGAAGGCGTCCAGGCAAGGACAGAGTAACATAGCAGGGCATATGTGGCCCAAGTGTGCTTGGGAGGCCTGAAGGTGTGGTTGTCAGGGCAGAGGACAGACAGACAGAAAGGGGTTTGACATAAGTGGTATGGTCAGGTCCACATTTTTAAACCATCTCTGAACAGATTTAGCAGTAGGAATAGGCAATGAAGGCAGGGGGTCCAGTGAGTAGGCTGATGTGGGGTCCAGGAGAGAAAGTCATGGTAGTGAGTACAGAAACAATCATAATCTTCATTGTAATGCATAACTACTGTTGAATGTTAATATGGCACAGGCACAGTGCTGCGTATTTACATCAGTGTTTTCGATTTTCACTATGTTTTTTTATTTTTTTATTTTTTATTTTTTTGTTTTTTAGGGAAGGATCTACAGGGTGATCAGGGTCTCACTACTAGATCAGTCTCGGAGTGATCCACCTGTTAACAGCCTCCCAATAGTTAGGATAATAGGCGCGAGCCACCATGCCAAGCCTCAATTGCTGTCTCAGCAAGCCCTGGGGGCAGGGCTGGCATGGTAGGCCTGGGGATGGAACCCCTGGCCCCTGTGCCTGCTTGCAGGTGCTTTAATCCACTGAGCTATTTGGCTGGCCCACAGTGATTCTTCAAAGTAGATTACTATCCCTTTTTTTTTTTTTTTTTGCAGAACCAGGGATTGAACTCAGGCCCTTATGCTTGCCAGGGAAGTGCTTATTCGACTGAGCCATTTCCCTGGCCCCTTTTTTCTTTCTCTTTCTTATTATCTCCATTTTATAAATATGGATCTTAAGACCAGAATGAATTGCCCAAGTCTTATAAATGGCAGAAGCAGCATTCAGCACAGGTGTGTCTAACCAAGATCTTTCTACTGAACTCTACAGCCTGACAAGGAAGACTTGGCTTCCCAAGAGTGCGCCCTCTGACCTTTATGATTGTTTGGAGATGGAAAGAAAGGATGGAGAAGGGTGAAGGGTGAGGTACAGGCTGCTGCCCCGGGAGAGTGAGCTGAAGACAGACAGGAAGGGTGGGGCCTTGGGCGCAGCGGGGGAGTTTGGTCTTTGCTGTGGGAGCTAGAGGCAGCTGAACGGGTAGCTGTGGAGCCAAGATCTGGTCTGGAAATAGAGGTTTGGAAGTTGTTGGCAAACACAGCCATGAGAGCAGATGAGGTCACCAGTGGGAGCGTGTACAGTGGATGGGAGGTGAAGGCTGGAGCCACAGGGAGCTCCAACCCTCAGGAAATGAACAAAAGGACAGATGGGGAATGAGCATGACATGGAGCCAGCCAGGAGGCACGGAATCACTTTTGGAAGGTCCTCAGTGCTGTGGAGGGGTCAGAAAAATGAAAGCTAAAGCTTCAGCAGGCCACCCTGGAGGCAGGCACTGGGGATCTTGGCAAAACATCCTGTATGGCAATAGTGATGCTGAACAGGCCTATACGACCCTCTTCTTGGCGCAGAATTAACTGGTGCTGTGCACTGGGAGTCCTTTGGCCCTGGCTCATGTCCTCCCCTCCCAGAAATCCTGAACCATGTAAGGGAAGAGGTAGTAGAAATGGACAGAGAGGAATGGGGAGGGAGGAAAAGAGAAGATGGAGAGAGAGAGTGAGAGACAGAGACAGAGACAGAGACAGACAGAGAGCGAGGAACAGAGACAGAGACAGAGACAGGAAAGGAAAGGAGACAGGAAGACAGGGAAGGAAGAAAGGAAGGAGGGAGAAGTAAGAAAGCAAGAAAGCAAGAAAGCAAGAAAGCAAGCAAGCAAGCAAGCAAGCAAGCAAGCAAGCAAGAAAGAAAGAAAGAAAGAAAGAAAGAAAGAAAGAAAGAAAGAAAGAAAGAAAGAAAGAAAAAAGAAAGAAAGAAAAGAAAAAAATAAAAAAAAGAAAGGGAAATGTAAGTGGATTGTTAAAAGGGTATGACAGGCAGGGGGAGATGGCAGGGTGGTTGTGGCCGCCATGGACCGCAAGGTGTTCACCGAGGAGCTGGACCAGTGGGTCAAGCAGCTGAACAAGTGCAAGCAGCAGAACGAGAACCAAGCACAGACCCTGTGTGAAAAGGCTACGGAAATTTTAACCAAATAATCAAATGCACAAGAGGGTCATTGTCCTGTTACTGTTTGTGGAGATGCACATGGCCAATTCCATGACCTTATGGAACTCTTTAGAATTGGTGGAAAATCACCAGATACGAACTATCCATTCATGGGCAACTATGTAGACAGAGGCTATTATTCTGTGGAGACTGACTCTTTTTGTATCATTAAAGGTGAGTTATCCAGAACACATTACCATACTGAGAGGAAATCCTGAAAGCTGACAAATTACCCAAGAATATGGTTTTTATGATGAATGTCTATTAAAATATGGAAATGCCAACATTTGGAAATATTTTACAGATCTCTTTGATTACCTTCCACTTTCAGCTTTAGTAGCTGGACAGACGTTCTGCCTCCATGGGGGCCTCTGTCCGTCCATAGACACATTGGCTCATGTAAGAGCCCTGGATCGTTTACAGGAAGTTCCACATGAGGGTCCAATGTGCGATCTCCTATGGTCAAACCCAGATGATGGTGGTATTTCACCCTGTGGGGCCAGCTACACACTTGTCAAGATATTTCTGAAATGTTTAACCATGCCAATGGTCTCACACTGGTTTCTTGTGCCTACCAGCTAGTAATGGAGGGATACCACTGGTGTGGTTACCATATCTAGTGCACCCAGTTACTGCTACCATTGTGGAAAGCAGGCTGCCATCATGGAACTGGATGATACCTCAAAATATTCTTTTCTTCAGTTTGACCCAGCACCTCATCGTGGAGAGCTTTGTGTTACTCGGCATACCCCAGACTACTTCCTGTAAATCCCTCATGGGAAAAACTGCCTTTGTATGTGAACGTATACCTGGCTTTTTAAAATATATTTAAAAATTTAAAGATGCGACAATAATCTATGTTTCTGAGACAAATTGTGATGTCTTGGCATTAAACCACATCGTGGACCAAAATGTGCCATACTAATGATGCACAGTTAGCACGACTGCAGGCTGAAATTTAGTACAGTATGTCCTTCTAGATTGGTCAGCCTAACAGTGTGCCTGCTGTATCTGTAGTAATATTTTCCTCTGGACTATTCCAGCAAAATGGTAACTAACTACTTTACCTCCTTTTCTGTTTATTTGGAAATTTTAATTATAGTGTTTAACAAGCATAAATTAATACAGTTAGAATTTTATTTTTAAGAAAAATTCACAAGCTGACTTCCACTTAATCCATTACCCTTTATTTTATTGAAATGTCCAATTAACTGAAGAAAAGATTCTTCCTGGGAGTATGTTGTCATAACATGAAACAAATTGCCCTTCATTTACATGACTGTTTTATGTTGATCAAAATATTTCTGTATATTTGTCGTGACAGTGCCTGCATCCTATTTGGTATACTGAGCAAATAAACTTTTCATTTTAAGCAAAAAGAAAAAGGAGGAGGAGGAGGAAGAGGAGGCTATGACAACTCAAAAACTACCCCCCCCAAAGAAAAGGACTTACTTTGATGCTGTTTTCTTTTTTCTTTTTGCAGAAATGGGGATTGAACTCAGGCCCTTACACTTGCTGGGGAAGCACTTATTCCACAGAGCCATCTCCCCAGCTCCCTTTGATACTGTTTTCAAATAATTGTATTTGCCAAGAAAAATGTCACAATCTGCCATGGCTGAGATACTAAAGGAGCAAAGAAGAGTAAGGACTGCTTGTAATGAGTGAAACAGAAGGGTGCAGTACGGGTCTGCTGCCTTGAACACACGGGCCGTAGTCCTTACATTTGAATGGCACCTTGGCTGGGTATAATATTAGAGTGTGTGTAGCAGAGAAGTGAAGCTCCAGCTGGACGGAGCAGGCACCACTAAGTGCCATTGCCAACTGCATTACACCAAAGTGCTTAATGTTCATCTTTGCTCATCGGTTTAATCTTGATGGAAAATTTTATTACAGAACTGCTAGAGCTGTAAAATGCTTTGCACAGCTAATTTTGTGTTTGACAGATTCCCCATTAAAGGGAATAATTCTTTTCCCTGGAAATTCAGGAGCACGATCTCCATATGCTAGGGTGGTTTAGGTGGAAGGGGTCAGGGAAGTGGAGGCCAGGCAGAAAAGGGATGAGGAACTACAGATAGCGAGTGCAAAATTCAGGAAACTGGCTGAGACAGTGAAGAAGAATAGCAGAATAACATGGGATGGAGGATGTGTTTAAGCTGGGACAGTCAGAAACACCCTGAAGGCTAAGAAGTCAGTGGAGACAGTGTAAATGGGGGAGGGGTGATGGCTGAAAACAATTCCTGGAAAAAGAAGGCTGGAAATGGGTCTCAGAGCCTTGAGCTGGTGAGAAGTACAGTGGCTAAGGGTAAGGGTCTGCAGTCTGGTGGCCTGGCTGTGAATCTGGGTCCACCAGGACAGCATGACTTTGGTCAAGTTATTTAACATAAGACAGGGATTTGCAAAGTGGGGATCTTGACTGTGCCCATGTTAAAGGGTTAGTATGAAGACTAAAGCAACTGATACATGTGGCGTGTTTAGAAAAGAAGGTCCTGATGATGTAAGTTAGCTGTTAGTGGTCATTAGAAGTCAGATATCCACTACTTCATCTTATAAGGCTGGCATGAAGAAGAAAGATATTGGCCTGGCTCATGGAAACTCCACCATGAGGGAGGAATGGAGCACTCACCTAAAAGCCCTGCTTCCACATCAAGGATTTTGGGATAAAGCTGAGTTCACATCACTTCATGCTAAATCTGTTTTCCATCTGGCCAAAACTCCTTCTCAAAGAGAGCTGTGTGGTGAGCACAGGGCTGGGCCTACAGAGGTGCTCAGTGAATGTCAGCCAATTCCCTTCCTAGAAGCATGGCCGGCCATGGGCAGCAGGTCTGCCATGAGGGAGAGCAGAGCTGAGGCTGAGAGTGGTCAGTGTGAAGTCTGCTGAGGTGTGGGATGCTGTGGAAGATCCAGATAGTAGAAGCCCCCACCCCAAGCCCAAGTAGCCCGGGAGAGAAAGCCAAGTGGCAGAGATGAGGAGAGTCCAAGGCCAAAGGGTCTGTGGTGGGGGAGAAGGATTTCTGAGTTTCTCTCAACTTGACTTCTCCGAGCACTCTGATATGTCAGGTCCAATGTGTGGGACTTGATACACATGAGCTCATGCACCTCTCCTCCCCATCCAGTACTAGTCAAAGCAGTCCAGGAGTCCACCACCCCCAGATCAGTGAAGGCCTCTGCCCCTGATCAGGGTAGAGTGCAAACAGCCCCCACATACTTGCAAGGCTGGATCAGAAAAACAACAAGGGCTGATCAGGTTCCCTCTGCCTTGCACTGGACCTGGAAGGATGGGACTACTGGAGGGAGAGGTGAAAACCCTAAGGGACCCACAGCAAGGGGCCAGGGCTTGAGCTCTAGCCAGAAGCAGTCACATGAGCACCAAAGCCCAGATTCTGCAGGAGGTGGAGCTATGAGACAAAGAGGCAGAGGGGAGAGGGTGGAGTTATCCAGATAGCTAGAGAGATCTGCTGACAGCGATGGGCAGAGCAGAGCAGCAGCCCCCATGAACTCAGCTCCCTCATTGCTCAGGTTCCCATTGCCTGGCTTACTCCCTGCTCATCTCTACCCTATCAAATGTGTTCAAGTGATGTTCTGGTTTTTGCTACTAAAGAAGTCCAAATAAGACCTATTCTCATTTCATTTTTCAAATGAGAAAACCAAAGCCAAGAGAGATGGCAACTTGTGAAACATCACAGAGCTAGCTAGCTAAGGAATGGCAGACAGAACTGGAATTCAAGACCTTCTCTCCCCAGAGCCCACTGCTTGTTTCTTAGCCCCAGAGGCCAGAGCCGCACTCTACGAGCCCAGCTCTCACTCTAACTCTGCTGCCCTGAGAATCTCGCCAAGACTCTACTCCTGCCTCCTGGTCAAGCAGGAGAGCAGTCACATGTCAGCAGGACCCCTCCTGGCCTCTTGGGAGAGGTGGCTACCTCAAGAGTAGTTCTGCCCCTCAAATGTTACTCTCTGGAGCCCCCAAAGCCTAGTCATCTTTAGGCTTCCCTAAAGAGAAGAGTTGACATTCATAAAAAAAAGTGACCCTGAGCTGAACATTGAGTATTAGGCCTCTGAAAAGGAACTGAGGGTTTCAGAAGACCCAAGCAAGGAGAGTCAAGGGCCAGAACACTTGAGTGAGAACAGTTTTTGCTGGAGTGGGTCCCAGGACTCCATAGGACCAGATAATCTCCATGGAGCTTTACCTCTTCCTTTGAGACAGCACTATCTTCCCCAATATACAACTGGAGAAATTGAGGCTCTGGGAGATTAAATCACCTTCCCAAGGCCACAGGAGCAGTAAGAACCAAAGTTAGGATTCCCTCTCTAGCCTCAGACTTTAAGGCCAAACACCTCCTGCCACTGGGAAATCAGCTTCTCAAAGACAAGAAGTTGGCCTCCTCTGCTAGGAAGTGGTTGAAGTTGGCCTCCTCTGCTAGGAAGTGGTTGTGGTGTGGAGTGTCACTACCCTCTCTGGGTCTCCACTGAGTGAGGAGGGGTCCACTGGATTTCTGAGCCTACCCACCTGCTCTTATGGGGGGATGCGGGGGGGGGTGGCAGGCAATTCACAGCTGGGAGCATCCAGGCCACTCCCCACCCCTCGTCCTCTCCCCAATAATTAATCTCCAGCCAACAGTCCCAGCTGCAGTGCTTTCATCATTCAATTACCGGAGCTGCTGGCACAATAAATCTTGGTCACACAAATGCAGGCAAATCTGCAGCTATTTTCATGGTCATTACTGTGCATAGGACATTGGGACTCAGGTCATTTGCCTTTCTGACGTGGAATCCTGTGCACCACCCCATCTTCCCTGCCTTCTTCATTTCTCATTGGCAGCGGCCCCACCCCCCTCTACCTCATCCATCCCGCAGGTACCCACTCCCCTCCCCATCCCTGTTCTAGGCTGTGGGACCAGGATCAGAAGACTCTTCATGACCTTGGCTGAGTCTGTTCACCTCGCAGCTTCAGTTTCTTCCCTTATGGAGCAGAAATGACATTAGTGACCTCATAGGGTTTTGTGAAAATTAAACAGCCCATGTGGTAAGTGCCTTTGGTACCTAGAATGTTTGTCAGTAGTCTTTGCTAATTTTTAAGTAGCTATTTGTTTATTTGAATGTGCAGTAGGAAAAACAGTACTAATACATCAAACCTATGAGTATCGTTGCTTAGGAGACCATGAAATGAGATCATTATAGAAAGCGTGCTAAACACAAATATTAAGAATGAGGCACAGCAGAAGTCATGGAAGAGTGAGAAGCTTGAGAAACTGAATAACAGCGGTGCAATGCTTGCCTTCATAAGTATCTGTTCTCTTCTCTGTCTTCCCCCACCTCCTGTAGAAGAGAATATGGAGTCCTCAAAGAGAGACAGCCAAGCACCCATGCTGAGACCCCACACAGTGCTGGGGGTTTGCCTCAGGACTCTTCTGACACATGAGAAACTGTCCCAAGACCCATTCTATGCAAGCCTTGCACTCCAAAGGCAGTGTCTCCTTCAGAGAGTCCCAATTCTTTCTCTTTAAACTAGACACTGTCACAGTCAGGCCAGCTAGCTATCATAATATTTGCTTGACAGGATACTGAGCAGGACTTTCTCCCAGGTCTTTAGTTTATGGAATTACAATGAGGGCCCAGAGCTGAGGACAAGAGAGGCATGAAAGAGTGGACCCACGCACAGGGGCTAGGGCCACTTATAGGCAGTAGACAGGGAGGAGTCAGCCACGGCCTGTGAGAAGTGCTGTGTGTGCTGCGCAGGGCTTGACACCCTGGAGAGTGGTCAGCATTCCTTCTGAAGCTGGGCCTGGCTGCTGGCATGCGAGCTGTATCCTCAGATGTGGGCGGTAAGCTTGCTGAGCCATCACCTCGCAGGCCTGCCCTGGGGATACCACCAGGCAGCACAGAGACGGGCCAAAGTTTCGCACGGCATACTGAGGGGCAGGAATGCACCGATGGAGCCCATTCCAGCCAGTAGTTCCTATAGGAGATGAAACAGGCCAGGAAGACTTCTCAGAGTCCCTCCCTGTTCTTTCTCAGCTGCAGGCCAGCCTGGAAAACCACAGGAGCTCCCACAGCTCCATTTGAAGCACACAGGTTGAGAGAGGAGAAGGACCCACGTGGATGTTCTCATGGCCACAGGCCACACGACGCCTAGGAAAAGCCTTGAGTATCTGGTAGAGACAGAAAATTCAGCCGTGCATCTCTTAGCAGGGCCTCAGCAATGGAGTGGGCAGAGGGAGATGTGGCCACGGCAGCAGCGCCACACTCGCAGATGTCTGAGACGGAACCTTCCCAGACCTCAAACCGTACCATGCACACATACAGCACACAAAATTTCCTTCCCTGTACAGCATCTTCCCTCTTGGGTGTCAGTTTCTCTTGGGAGACAAGAGAGTTAATAAATGACACCTCGGACCAGTTTTAATAGTTCAGGCAGAGACCACAGGCATTGTGGTTTGATTCCAAATAGGCTGAAGGATTTGGGAAAAGATTGCCACCTGGTGGTTAGTGTTGGCACTGTCATGGACAGAGCAGGACAGTGCTTAGGGTCCCTCCAACTTAAGAGATGCCTCAGATTTCAGACTTTTGTCCTAGCTCCAGCCTGGCAGATAAAATGTTCTAAGTTCAGGACCAGTCTTCTTCGGGGAAAGACACTAGTATCATGAACTCTCTACTCTCCCCAGATGACCCTCTGAAGCTGGGGACAGGGCCATGTGCCACTTGCCACTCTCAGCTGCCCCACCCCCTATTTTCACACACACTCACATGCATTCAGTAGGTACTGTGGTGTTCATAATTCATATCAGGTCCTAGGACGCAGTCAGGATGGAGAGGGACCAAATGTGGTCCCTGCCCTTGAGTTCATAGCCTAGAAAAAGACAGATACAGCAATAGAACATTTTCATACGGCGTAGTCAGTGATGAGTTAGACGGGATATGGAAGGTCAGAGGGAAGCTGTCCTGATTCTGATACAAAGCAGACTCCGGAGAATGGGACACTCTTGGAGGACATAGAATAGGAAGTAGTGGAACGCCAAGACAATGGCTTCATCCTGTTGTGAAGGAACCATTAGGTTCGGGGAATGTACTAGAAGGGGATCAGGGAGCTGAGGGGCAGTGAGGAGACTGACTGGTCCTGACAAGATGTGACAGGTCCATCACATTTCACACAAATTCATTCTAGATCTTTGTAACAACAGAGAGGTTTGCACTACCACAGCTACTTTCCAGAGGAGGAAAGGCAAGCTCAGCGTCTAATAAAGCATCCAAGTTCTCACTCAGCTGGTTTTAACAGAAGACTTGGGTAGGGAAAAGAGGAAGAGAGAGATAAAGAGCTGAATCCAGTTAGGATTTAGACTTATATCCATACTGTAGGCTTCCACTTCATTCTTGGAATAACACATAATTTTGCTCTATTCAATAAATGACATTATTCTAAATGTCGTTTAAGGATTTCTCTTCCTCCATCCCTGCCTTGTCACAGAAGTATATTTGGATAATTCCTGCTGCCAGACCAGCAGTCCCATAGTCAAAGGCCACAAACCTCTTCTGAAAGTGGGCCAGTCACCATAATTACATTCAGGCAGGTGTACCAAGGGGCTCTGTGAGAGAATCTCAGCCTGATTTACAGATTCAGGACAAGGACATCACAAGGAGAACAAACCTGTGGCCCCAGCAAGCTCTAAAGAAGCCAGGCATGGACTTCCCAACCCAAAGTTCTCAGGCAGTCATGATTAATCCCATTTCAGAAATCCCATTAAGGTTTCCTGTGATCCACTCCACACCTTATAGAGAAAGGTGCCCTTTGGTCACTGTGGGCCTTACAAATGCATGGCTTGGAGAGCTCCATTCTTGCCTGGAGTTCAGGCCCCACTTATGTTTGGCTAAGCACAGCCATCTACCTGAGCTCCTGAAGTAGTCTCAGTCCCCCAGAAGCTATACCTGTGTTTGCCCCTCAGGGAAGTCTATGGGGACCTGCCCAAGTCTGACCACGGCCTTGGTACAAAACCTGTGAGCCCCACTGAAACTCTTGAAGTACAGCAATACTCACTGGCCGGGAAGACAAGCATGGGCCACCTACAAGCCCCCTCCTCACTGCCTCCTAGACCTACAAGGGAGAATCCTCACATGAGGGGGAAGGCAGGCAGCACACAGGCTCTGCCTCCAGGCCCACCCTCCCTCACATCTTTCACTGTTCCTACTGCCACCACCATGCTGACCTGTGGAAGCCTCACTGTCCAGACTCAGCACTCCAGACCAAATGTGCTCTCCCAGGGATCCTAATATTGACAAACAGCCAGTGCCAGGCTGCTGTGCTCAGACCAGGCTTCCAGAAAGGCTTCTGAGTCACAGCACAGACCAGGGTCTGATCCTGTGCCCCTCTGGCAAAGTGGCAGGTCTTCCTCAGCTCCACCCTGGTCCACTTAGTGGCACCTCCCTGAATCCAGGTACACTTTACCTTGTTATGCTTGGGATTATCCTCTGGGCCACTTTGATGCCATGACATCCCAGCCCAGGCCCCACCTTTGATTTCACAATTTTGGAGGATATCAATACAAATCCCAGTGGTCACCATGTCATGGGAAAGCTGAGTTTCTGACCCAGGAAGAATGCAGCTGACTGGCAAACTAGGGATCTAAATTAGACTTCTATTTAGGGAAATGAAGCTTGGTTCCACATGTACATTAGTGTAGCAGCCTTTGTTCCTCCTACCCATGAAGCTAGCACAAATGGGAGGCCTAGGTAGAGAGATGAGAATTATTTACAACTCAGAGTGATCCACAGACCTACGGCTTCAGCCTCACTTAATCGCTTGTTAGAAATGCAAATTATCAGGCTGAACTTAGTCCTAGTGAATCAGGTTCTCAGGGTAAGGGAGGTTTGACTGGAAGTTGAGGGGCTAGAAACCTTTTTCTTATTATTATTCTATAGACGATTCTTATGTGTATATATACAATGTCTTAGTTCAGGCTATCACAAAATACCTTAGACTGTGTAATTTACACTAAGAAACTCATTTCTCATAGTTCTAAAGGCTGGGAAGTCCATGGTCAAGGCCAGATTTGGTAACTGATGAACGTTTGGTAAAGGGCTTATTTCTGCTACACAGAGAGCACCTTGCTTGGCTTAAGGGGAGAGAGGTTAACAAACTCCCTTAGATCTTTTCTAATTAGGGCACTAATCCCATTAATGAGGGCAAGGTTTCATGAACTGATTGCCTCCCAAAGGTCCTCTACCTTTCAATACTAGAACCCTGAGTGTTAGATTTCTTTTCTTTTTTTTTTTTTCAGAACTGGGGATTGAAATCAAGCCTTTGTGCTTGCCAGGCAAGGGCTTATTCTACTGAGCTATCTCCCCAGCCCCAATGGGTGTTAGATTTCAACATAGGAATTCAGGAAATACATTCAGACCACAGTGACAGATAATGTGATTGCTACAGGAAAAACATAATCATAGCAGCTCCTAGTCTCTAGAGATCGACTATGTGGCAAGCATTTTCAACTTTTACCTAAGGTTAGTGACCTCACTTCGTCCAACAACTGTGTGAGATGCTTTTAGTATCCTACTTTTACAAGTGAAGACCGTATAAAGATATCTGCCCAAGTCACTTAGCACTTCCAGTGTTCTTTCTTTGTCTGTAGTATGGAAACGATCATGTCTTGCCTCTTCCACTGTCATGAGGACCGGTGAAGATGTGTGGAGAACTGTTCATGTTATGTGGGGACTTTGGGCTTGCCCGCCGAATACAGTCCTCGAGACTGGCCCAGTAGGCAAAGGCAGAGGCAGAGGCAGCACCACATGGCTGGCTGAGAGCCAAAACAACATCCACCTCCAACCTGTGGCTCCGAGCTGCCTCTGCTGGAAGGTCCCTGTGCTTCCTACTTAGCACTAAGTCAGCTTCCTGTGCTACCAAGTTCTATGTTTACCCTTCAAGGGTAAACATGCTCTCATTTCTCATTCTATTCCTAGTTATTGACAACAAAATCTATGTTTGGAAGGCAGCTGCTCTGAAGGCTGTAGGCATTAGAAAGTAATTCCACTAGATCTGGGGTTCCAAAGACAGAAATTAGTGCAGTTTTCTGGGATGAAATAGAAGGATAAGACCTTTGGCTTGAGAGCTAAGTAGTGAGACACATCATTACAAGGATTGTCATAAGCCTCTTACCAGCTGCCGAGTGCCTAATGTACCAAGGGGCTCACACAAAGCTGCAAGTAAGTGTTGCCTTATTTCTACCTCTTCTTTACTAGATGACACAAATTTGGAACCAGAATTGCCTTCATCACCATTTGTGTGACATTAGATCATATAACATTGTTGAATCCAGATTTCCTATCTCTAAAACAGTTGTTGAATTAAGTGAATGTTTGTATAATTCAAAGCATACAGTAGGCACTTTAGAAATGTTACTCACCTGGCACCCTTCTTTCCTTTACTGTAATATACTGGCCTTCTGATAGACAGAGGTAACTCAAACTAAGCCACTTCCTGAGTGCTTGTGGTCTCTTCCATAACCTGGCTGGACCATTCTTCAAGGTAAGGGAGAAAAAGTCAGGCTACTCAAAATCATCAGGCCTGTCGCTCGCTCAGATGGCTCTTTGCTGTGGAGTGCTATCTGCAGTGGCCTTTTTTATTTTTTTATGTATTTAGTACAGGGTCCACAAGGTCTCACTACAGATCAGACTTGTAGTGATTTTTCAGCCTCCCAAGAGCTAGGATTATAGGCACACACACCTAGTCTGTTGTCATTGCGTGCTCTGGGGACAGGGCCAGCACACCATGTCAAGGATTGAACCCCAGTCCCCGTTTAGTCTGCTGAGCTATCTGGCCAGCCCTTCAGTAGCCTTTTTTACTTTTGGTACTGCTATTTTTAAATTCCTAGGAAGGATCAGCTTTTTTTTTTTACTCCATTTTGGTATAAGGCTGTTTCACAGCAATTGGATTATGTTTTATCTACTACTTATGTTTGTAAAGTCCAAAAGGATCAGCTCTACTAAATTTGTAATAAGTGTTTAAGGTAATTTAATCAAATTGCTATTGTTTAAAAATTAAGAGGTTTTGAAGTGTTACTGGATACTGTTACTGGCTTTTGAAGTGCTAGTCTCCCTCTAGAGGTGGTTTCTAGGTTTTTCAAGACAAGCACAAAAGACAATGAGGTTTTACATGCATAAAAGCTGTAAAGAGAAAAGAAATATGCATTGCAGTGAGTTGGACCAACTCCAAGTCCCTTCTATAGGACAAGAACAGGGGAGAGAGAACAATGGCCAAGAGTTCAGGGGCGGCCACCTGCTGAATCTTCCACTCCTTAGTTTGATGTCAGATCTAGGCCCTCCTTGAGTTCTGCAGAGACTGACTGTCCCACGTGTAGGGATTTGGGGCCGGTCCCGTGCGTGTGTCCTGAACTCCTTAACTGATAGGTCTTCACTCCTTTGCCAGACCCAATCCCTGCCTCAGTGTGAGTTTAATACTTGAATACTAAACTTGATCTAGTAGCTGTAAGTACGTCCCTCAAACCCAAATCCCCCTAGACCAGGGATAGCATAGCTTTCGGAGCTGCCAATGATGACGATAGCCCACTGCAGCACGTGTGTCATGAGTTCACCACAAATGTCCAGTCATTAAGCAATCTTATAAAATAAAATAGATCTAGAGTTTTAAATGTTTACATAATTATTAAACTATTTTGAGTTCTTTAAATTCATTTTTTGTATTATTTTGGGATTCTCAGTGTTAACAAAAGACATGCACATTTGAAACATTTAAAAATGAATCTAGGTAAAGATTGGCCCACTAACAAAACATAAAAGAGTTGCCCTAAAATACCTGGCCCAATCCAACACCCCAGTAGAATAGAACAGAAAATTGGATTAAAATTAGGAGTTAAATCAAATTTGTTGTTTAAATATTTAAGATTTTAAATTTTCACACTGGGGAAACTTTTTCAGCTGTACTTTGAGGATAAGTTCAAGGTGTTTAAAAGCCTAAGACGTGCAGTGACAGTCACTGGAGCTAGAGCTGGTGGCCATGCCGTGCAGCCTGGGCCCTGCACTTCAGAGCTAGGGTGCACCAACATGCTACCATCCGGTCACGCTAATCCCTTCCCTACCTCCCTTAGTGGGCATGTCCACGTGACAATACGTAAAAGTATAAAGAGTTATTCTTGAAGTTTTCTGAAAGTAAAAGTTCTTACAATAAGAAATTGTCTTGAATTATTCTGTAAAAATTGAGCACCAGCTATATATTAGGGTAATCATTTCAGTGTAACAAAAAAACAGCAGTCACCACAATTAAGTTCTTTATTCATCTTTTTTTTTTTTTTTTTTTTTTTTTTTTTTTTTTTTTTTTTTTTTTTTTTTTTTTTTTTTTTTTGTTTTTGTTTTTTTGAGACAGGGTCTCACTATGCAGTTCAGGCTGGCCTTAAGCTCACTTTGTAGCTCAGGCTGGTCTTAAACTCACAATAATCCTCCTGCCTCAGCCTCCCGAGTGCTGGGATTACAGGCCTGCGCCATCACGCGCGGCTCTATTCATCATTCTTAATTCGAGGAGTGACAGGAGTTTTCACAGTACCCAGGGTACTTCTGGTAGCTGGCATCACAGAGCTGAGACACACTCAGGCCATGCTGAGCCTTGGCATGTTGGAGGCATGGAGAAGTGGCAGTTACAGTGAATCCCACCAGGGACAGAGGGGAAATACAAGCGAAATAAGAGCTTTGCATCAGTTTGGCCTCAGACTCAGGCTTTGGGTCTTAGGAAATCTAGGCAGGACCACAGACAATCTCATTTGACTAACAGGGAAGCAAACCAGCACAAAGAACACTTAGCACAAGTGTTCAGCAGGCTTTGAAGGTAGCTCCCTTCTCAACCCATAGAGGGGTGCAAAAAATCTTCTATGCCTCCTTAATTAGCTGCAAAAAGCCAAGAGTTTTTGACTCATTAATTCATGATCTTCCTTGCTCCCTACTCTGTTCTAGGCCCTATTCTGGCTATAGATGGTCCTTGCCTTCAGTAACTCAAAATACGACAGAAAAATAAT
The DNA here is from genome assembly GCA_004027165.1 of Ctenomys sociabilis. Lineage (NCBI taxonomy): Eukaryota > Metazoa > Chordata > Mammalia > Rodentia > Ctenomyidae > Ctenomys > Ctenomys sociabilis. The sequence continues at coordinate 98,960 of PVKA01002680.1, read as the reverse complement.
TTGCTGTGATTCAAGGTAAAAAGCACAAAGTCAGAGATGTGCCTCAAGGAGTCTGAGCCTTGCAGAGGCCTAGGAGGGCACAGTGCTGATAATGGTACACAGCTATAAACAGGATCAGGGCTCAGGCACCACAGAAATGGATGGCATGTTATTTCTGAACAATGCAATGGTGAAAACTTACAGTCTACTAGAGAAAAGCAGGCACCCGAACCTGGCCAAAGCACAGTACGAAACCCTACAGCCTCAGGCTGACCTACACGACAAGAGTGAAAATCTTTTACCAGCTGAGGGGTGACCAGCAACCTGACGTGGGTGGGAGGCTCCTCCCATGCTGCCCTACCCTCGCAGTGGTAGGCCTTATGTGCTGGATGGATCCACTTTAATAAGAGAAAAAAAAAGACATGGCAGGAGACTTCTGAGGGCAAAGGACAATAGCCTGCATGGTATTCTACTCATACCTTTTTTGTTTTTCTCTTTTTCTTTTTTACTCCTCACATCTTCCCTAACTTTTCACTATCAACCTGAGGGTGGTCAAAATAGCATGAGACTGGTCCCAAGGCACAGCTGGAATGCCTACACCTGTCATTGTTGGTCACTTGGAATATGGACACATTGAGTAGCTTAAAGGTACAGGCTTGGGATGCACCTCTTTTGAAGGCCAGGCTGCAAGCCAGTGCAGGTCTTCCTCACTTCCCAAGGGCTCCAGGGAACAGCTCTAATCTACCACCATTTCTTCTTCACAGCAGCTACCACACACAGCCTCTCTAGCCTTGGCCCATCTGTGCCATGTTCTCTCTCTTCCTAAAGGTTCCAGGACTTAAATCTTTGCTTTAAACCACAACTTTGCTTTTAACCACAACTACCATGAACCCCTCTTGGTCTCATCTCCAGTCCTGTCTGGATTTGCTATGTCCCAGCCCTGTCTGTGTCTTCTGACTTAAGCATATAGGCTCTTCCCCAGGTATAAGTTCCATTGTTAGTTACTGAAAAAACAAACATGAGGCAAGGGGAAAGGAATAAGAGGGCAACAGAGATGGGTCATTAATAACTGTTTCATTAGTCACCTCCGGCTCACACACGTGACCAAGATCCCTTCCTCCACTACCTCCACAGTCATCCTAAGGATATCTTGATGTTCTCATTCTTTTCCTCCTGTATCCTGACAACCTTAGCCAACTTCCTATTCCTGTCTAGTGCTCCCTTTGCTGACCACAGAGTTTCTACCTCTCAGGAGGGGGATACTCTTAATTCTCTCTTCTTCCGTCATCCTTCCCTGCACCACCAACCCAACCCTCTCCAAGACTCCTGCCATCCATTACTCACTAATTTAACAAAAGTCTTGCTTTTACCTGAAAACTGATAGTTACTATATGTGAGGTTAAATGTAAACAATATTTAGTAGGCAGTGGTGAGCCACACTTTTGAATCCAGAATGAGCATCAGAATATACCCTGCAGGGCTAGGGAGACAGCTCAACAGTCTAAGTGCCTGCCTAGCAAGCACAAGGACCAGAGTTCAATCCCCAGTACTGTATCCCATGCCCACCCTGAAACTGGGTGTGGTGGTGCACACCTGTAATCCCAGTGCTGGGGAGGCCGAGACAGGAGGATCACTACAAGTTTCAACTGTATAGTGAGACCCTGTATCCAATATCTTTTTCTAAAGTTAAAAAAAAAGAATGTACCCTGTATTGTGTATAGCCACTCAAAAAATAGTGAGACAAAGTTGTACAAGAAAAGATTCATGACCACAACTTTGTTTAGGAAAGTTACCTGGAAAAAGTATCAGATGAAGGGAAATTTTGAGCCACTCTAAGCCACAATCTTAAACAGTATGTTGAAATATGCAGAGTTAATCTCTATTTTCCTTCTTAGGACCATGTGACTAGTATGACAGCCCCAGCTTGAGCTACATTCCATGACAAAGCTGCTCTCCACAGTCATCGTGCAGTAGTAAAAACATTTAGTTGATACCAATCTAAAGCATCACCTTACTAAAATAGGGATAATGATAGCAATAAAATAAACTTCTCATCATAGAATTCCTGTGACAATAGCCACATGCCATCATCTGTGTACCCAGCATTGCTAAGGTTGGGCCTTGGAGCTACCAGATGGTGAAGTGTCCTTACTTCACATGTAGATTTCACTGCATCCACACATATGGTCCCAATTCAGAGGCCTGGCAGTCCAAAGATCTTCCTAATGGTGAAGACCAATTTCAAGGGTAGAGGACAGATGGGCTCCAACAACATTCTGAGTAAAACAAACTTGGGGGGAATCAAGCAGCTTGGGTAGATGATTCTGTGCACTGACTGCAACTGAAGCAATGCCATCCAGAGCTACTCTCGGCCTACCTTACAGCCCAGCACTACTAAGTTATCCACCAGCAACGTTTTCCCCTCAAATTGTATCCCTTCTCTAGCTCCATAAACTGTGAGTTCCTAGAGACAGATACCATGGGAAGTTGTTGTTTTTTAATAGACCTCAGAGATAGGGTCTGATTTGTGTTTCTCAGGCTGGCCTTGAATTCCTAGACCCCAGAGATCCTCCTTCCTCAGCCCCCTAAGTTGCTAGATTTCAGGCAGACACTACCATGCCCAGTTTGTCCAGTGCTCTAAAGTCCTAAGCTCTGTCTCTTTTCCCAACAGAGACTATCCTTAATGGTTAAATGAATTTCAGCCTCATCTTTCATAGAGGTACAGGCACCAGAAACAATAATCATTACTGTCAAGGGATGCTGGCACTAAGCTTCTCATTTTTTTCCTAGGAAATGTTTTCTGGATGAAGAGGGAAGGTTGAAGAGAGCTGCAACGCTGGAGAAGGTGACTTCATGACTCTGCTATCTTGTTCAACTTTTAGAGAGCTTGCAGAGCTCAGAGCAGAATTAGAAGGATGGTTTTGTTATTAAAAATGAGCAAACTTTCCTGCTCTTGCCTTGATACTGGTATGTAAATTCATACCTAGGTAAGGAGTCGTTTGAAAAGAGAAATTCTCTGATTTCCATGTGACAGAGCACTTTTATGCAGCCAGATCTCCTGGGCATGGAGCATGCAGACACTCTGCCTCTCCTAGTAATGGAAAACAAGAAATCACAGGACCATTGCCCTCATTTTACAGATGGAGACCTGAGACCCAGAAAGTTCCTGGGACATGTCCAAGGTCCTAAAGCAGCCCAATGGCAAAGCAAGCATGACACCATGGTTTCCCAACTCTCAGCTTAATGATCTTCATGATGCAAGAGTTATGGGAAATTTTTCATTTTGTTCTTTAGAGAAGAGAAAAACAATGTTAGGAGACAAAATATTAAGTGTTTGTATTTTCTATAGATACCAGTAATCTTTGCTATCCCTTCTGTGGAAAATTAGGTTCCTCGGCCAATTATTTAGTCTTGAATTGGCACAGGTTTATATGAAGCCTGGTCAGTCCTTCACATGGCCCAGGATCTCTTGTTCTGTAAACAGGCGGAAGGCAATTTGCTCACAACTCTCATTGGTCCCACACTCAAACAAACACGCAAATAAGTCCTCTTCCCCCAGAGCAGCCAGATCAGAGTAGCCAGAAGGCCCGTGATGCAAAACCCAGGGATGAGACCAACAGGCAGTCTCTGTGGGGCTGTGGTTGAGGTAGATGCCCAGGTCAACTCTATGTTTCTTATTGGTTGGATGTGAGTACAAGAGCCATGTTTCTGATGGTGTTCCAGCTCCTTCCTTCAATTTTAATGCACTGCCCAGCAGAGGGCTCTGCTGAGTGGAGGGAATATTTTTGTCACTAAAGTTCTGACTTCTATCTGGGATCACCAAGGACTGGAAACTCACTACACTGCCTTGGCAGCCATGTGGAGGCTCACAAAGCTGTTGGCTCAGGGCCTGTGCCTCAAAGTATTCACCACAATCACTGCTAAGGGCCTCTGCCCGGTGCCTGCATGGTGTCCGGGCACTACAATAGAGCACAGAGTGACCAGCTGCCTTGGTCACCTCTGCAACCTGGCATTCTGCTGTCATCAGAGATTTGATGAACTGGCCACGGTGCCATGTGACTCCTAAGTCATCACTGTAGATCATCAGGGAATGAGGTCTGACTCTGCATGCCACCGGGAAGCAACAGAGCCGATGATAAATGTAGTAGGCATATGCAGGGATGACCAGCCTCCCTGACTGCAGCTGGATGCCATGACCAGGGCCCACAGCAAACGTGGCCCAATGCTCTATCTCCGGACCAATGACCTCCTCAGTCAAGTCCCTCACTTCACTCCATGAACATCCAGCATCCTGGCTGTAGATGAGGCAGAGGCGGGTGGCATTCCTGCCTGTCACAATCTGATGACACTCAGTGACATGGTTCTGGACACAGATGAAGAACAGGTACACACAGCCACTCTTCTGCTCCCACACAGGACAGGGGTTCATGGTGCGATGCCCAGGTAACATGGCTTCCATCAGTGGTTTCATGGGCCCCCACTAGACAAGGGGAAGAGAGAGAAGGAAGAAAGGAGAAGGAAAGAATGGGAGTGAGCTCATTAAAGGTGTTCATATTTTTCATAGGCAAGAAATAAATGATATTGATAACCATAAAATTATAAAGCTCAAATATTCACTAAATGTTCAAATATTATAGAATCCTTTACAAAGCTGGAAAGAGGCAATGCTACCTGTGGCACATGCTTCCCCCTTATCTAGAATGTTCTTCCTTACTTTACCTGAACTTCCAAATCATCCTCTAACATCAAACTCTAGTCATCTCCTTTCTGAAGCCTTTCATGAAACCCTCTCTCTTTCTCTAATAAGGTATAGCAATTATATAACATTGCAACTTTGGGGGGTAATCATTTCTTCTCTCTTAAAGACTATTAGAGAGCAGATATAAATTATACAACACTGTATCTCTACTGCCGGCAAATACTAGTAACTAAATAAAATTTTATTAAAATGAAAGATAAAGAAAAGCAAGGTAAGCAAATTAAGTTTTAGGCCTATCTATCTATTGCAAATAAATGAACCTTTGTGTAGAACAAATTGAAATTACAAATATATTTATCCTTTCCTAGAATGTCTAATTCAAGAAATTTAACCTAAAATACATTTCATCAAATTATGTAAGATTATACATTGGTGAGCTAAATAAACCTCTTAATAACTAAAAAAAAAGTGTTTCGGTGCTTGTAACAGTAAATTATTGCAAACATCTGAAATATTCAACAGGAGGAGACTGGTTAAGGAAACATACAATGCATGAGTAGAGGACAGGGAGGATGTTTTTACCACTTATATTGACAAAGAAAGATTTCAAAAGAATAAATGAACCACCCAATATACAGAACACTGTATGTACTATGCCATTTCTGCATACAAAATAGAGAGAAAGACTTCCAGTTCTGGTACACTAAGTAATTGGACACCACCCATTTGCTCAAACTAGAAAAGACAAAATATAAAAATCAAGGCATCTGTCTGAAAGCATAAGAACAAAGAAGGCAATGACAAATTATAGGCTAAGAACTGAAAAGTTCACCGAAGACCAGCAAGCACTTCCTGCCCTTTTTATTCAGGATTATCCCAATTATTCTCAAGGATGCATCTGAAAGACCATTCAGTTGAGTAATTCCTCAAGGGCAAAATCCTAGCAGAAAGAAAGGAACTGAACCAAATCACTCCTCATGACCACCACTGGCTGACATTATCTTTTGACATGTAATTCATGTCACATACCCTCTCCCTAAGTAATTCCACTCCTAGAAAGATATCTAATAAAAACACATATCCACGATACTAAAAATATACACAAGAATATTCATAGCAGTGTTATCCATACTCATAGCAGCTAACTGTTGTAAGTAGAAGGATAATTCAATAGTGGTTTATTCATAAAATGTAATACTACATAATAATAAAAGTGAGTCAAGTACAACTGCATGCAACAATGTGGATAAATCTCAAGGATGTAATATTGAACAAGACAAAAACACATAAGATTAGGTGGTCCTGGTAGTACCTTCCCATAATCCCAGCACTTGGGAAGGCTACCGTGGGAGGTTACAAGTTCTCGCTCAGCCTAGGCAATTTAGCAAATCAGCATTGTCTCAGAAATAAAACATGCAGGCTGGGCTGTCTCAAAAATACAACATGCAGGTCTAGCTAAAATATAACCTTTGTTGGAGCATATCTGTCATGCTGGCAGGCTGAGTAAAGAGGATTGCTGTGAGTTCCATGCCAGCCTAGGCTACCTGGCAAGACTGTCTCAAAAATAAACAAAGAAACCAAAAAACCCCGCAAGTATCAAAAACAAAACACGTAAAAAGGCTGAGTATGTGGCTCAGTGTGAAGGCTCTGTATTTCATTCTCAGTACTATAATCCAACAAACACAAAACTCAGCATAGCAATTACTTTTGGAAAGAAGTGAAGAGCCACAAAGAGGTTCCATGGATACTAGCACTACTCCATTCCTTAGGATACGGGTAGTGACTTTTATGAGTGGTGGACAAGTGATGGCTGTCTCGCCATCTGCTATCTCATAATTCATTCCTTGTCATGGTCTTGGAAGTTCATATCTGTAGTCCCATGGAGAAAGTTATTGGAATTCTAGTGAGTTAATTCCAATCTACCACTTCCAGTGTAACCCATGGTGAGAATAAAGACACTAAGGCATATTTGTACTTATGGAGAGTCAAGAAGACCAGGCATGATGACATCTAATCAGAACAAAGGTTTCAACCTACGCCTGAACTCCAGTTTTATTAAGTCAAGAAGAAAGGGCCAGCGAGACAGCTCAGTGACTAAGTGCCTGCTTAGGCAAGCACAGGGGCCAGGATTCAATCACCAGTACCACATGCTGCACTGGCCCCACCCCTAGGCATGCTGAGCCAGCCACCAAGACCTGGTATGGTGGTGCACACCTATAATCCCAGCACTGGGGAGGCTGAAAACAGGAGGATCACTACAATCTAAGCTGCAAAGTGAGACCCTGTACATTAAAAAAAAAAAAAAAAAAAAAAAGAAGGAAGTAGAGAAGGGAACATGTGCATGCTGTGGGCTGGCCAGCTAGGAGGCCTGAGACCACCTCTGCAATATGCAGAGAGAAAGATACGTAGAAAGAATAAGCTGCAAGACACAACTGAGGTAATGCATGATGTTTTGGGGTGGGCACTTCAGCTCTGATGTGTAATCTTTTATGCCCTGCAAAGTCACAGCCTCTTATCTTGAGGTTCATCCCGGCTGACAGCATGGGGCACAGCTCTCTATCCAGTCTAGGCTGTCCAGCTTGCCTGAGCTCACACATTTTATTTGGGAGCTGTGCAGGGGGGCTGCTCTGTCATCTTTACTTCAGAGACTACACATCAGCACCTGGACAGATGGATCTGCATTGCTTAAACTGAAGGCAAAGGAAAAGCCCTAGCCAGCTCTGTACCTATCAGTACATGGAAACAGGGCCAGGTCTAGCTAAAATATAATCACTCTTCTTTGTTGGAGAATCGCTGAGGTGGCCCTCCACACTGATATTGTAGCTTGTGCACTTAACATTTCTAATTTCTGCATATTTTATCACTTCAAATTTTAAAAAGTTTTTAAAGGGCAGTATTAGAGATACTTCTTTGCTTTGCTTTTATGTAAAGAATCACTGGAAGGATACACAAGAAACAATAATGGCTATCTTGGAGCAGGGAAATGGGAATGTCACTCTTTATATTGTTTTTTTATTTTCAGCTACATGAACTATCTCAAACAAAAAATAAACTTAAAATCTTAATTTCTAGGAGTCTGGGATATGGCTTAGTGGTAGAGACCAGAAATCAAGACTGGCCTAAGAATAACCCAAAGAACCAAACACTTTATTTAGCCCAGAAGACTCAGAGAGCCTACACATGGCTTCCAGGCACCTGACAGAATTATCTGCAAGAGGGACTTTATCTGTATTATGCATGGATTGACTGTTTCAGAAAGCAATCCAAGATCCATAGGTAGTTACAGAGAAGTAGAGATTATCTTGTTTAAAATAAATTTAAGGGCTGGCCAAATAACTTAGTGGATTAAAGAACCTGCAAGCAGGCACAGGGGCCAAGGGTCAATCCCTGGGCCTGCCGTGCCGACCGGCCCCTGGGGTGTGCTGAGGTGGCATTTGAGATTGGGTGTGGTAGCACTGGGGAAGCTGTAACCAGGAAAACCACTGAGTCAGATCTAGTAGTGAGACCATGAACACCCTGTACTCTTCCCTAAAATACATAAATAATAAATAAATAAAATAAACTGGTTACTCTTTATGGAAAATGAGTAGAGCCAGGCAGACAGCTCAGTGGAATAAGTGCTTCCCTGGCAAGCACAAAGGCCTGAGTTCAATCCCCGGTTCCACCAAAAAAAATAAGAAAATGATTAATGCTGTTTTTTCATATAAATTCCATTACATAGTACAGATGGTAAAACAGAAAACAGTCAGGTACCCAAAGTCACACCACCAGTAAAGGGTAGCTCTTAGCTTACTCCAAAGACAGGCTCTTTCAATTTTGTCTTTGTGGTGCTGAGGCTGAGCCCCAGGCCTCAAACACTCTAGGCAAGCACTCTACCCCTGACCACATCCGCAGTGCTAAAGCTAAACTCTTAACCACTAAGCTTGTCAGTAGCCACCAACGGAATATAGATTGTTGTGTTGAGAAAGAGACTGGACTGATTATTTTTCTAACTTTAATTAAGTGAATTAGAAAATGAAAGGAAATAAAGGGAAGACAGGATGAGTTAAAAGTGAACAAATGTGGGGACTTCAATTTGGAATCCCCTCTTGGCAGATAGCCACCAAAAGCTCTTTTGTTATTATTTCTGATACTCTAATTTTCTTCTTTTGCATGTGATTTTAATTTTTTTTTAATTTTCATGAGACAAAGAACTTGAATTTGTATAACATTAATGTTTCATAATTTGGAGATCCCACCAGAATCACTCTAGACTTCGACTCCAGCAAACAGGACGTAAGAGGTGGAAGTGTTCATCTTTCCCCCTTATTTCCCTCCATTTAACTATGATTAGATTTAAGAGGTAGAACAGATTTGTACTCTCTGGTTTTATTTACTAGACAGACTACTTCTCTTCGTTGTAGATATAGTTTCTTGCCGTACATAGAAAGCTACTGGTGGGCTGGGGAGATGGCTCAGCAGTCTAAGCACCTGTCTGGGTAGCACAAGGGCCTGGGCTTGATTCCTGGTGCACCATGCCATGTTGGGCTGGCCACCAAAACCAGGCATAGTGGCACATCTCCAGTCCTGGGGAGACTGAGACAGGAGGATCACTACAAGTCTGAACTGCATAGAGAGACTCTGTACTTAACTAATTTTTTTGTAAAAAGCAAGCAAGCTACTGGCACATTAGGCACTCTCCCATTCCTCCCACAAGCCCTTCTGCTGAGAATTAGTGCTTCAGTAGCACGGACTGTTTATGTTGTTTTTGTTTTCCTTGTGGTAGGGCCATTACAGCAAAATGATTTCACAGAAAGAACAAAATCTAGGGGCCCAAAGGCCACAGGGCTGTGACCCTAACTGCCACAGCCTATCAGGATACAACCTAAAAATTTCTTTTCAGCCCTGTGCAGAACTAGCTTTACTCTTGCGTGGCTTTCCGCCCACAACTGGCCAGAGCCACTCACCAGTGGACCTCTTTTCTTCTTTCAGGATTCTCCCTGGCAGTGGCAGCTTGTGGGCGGTTAATCTGTCTCCAGCTGATCCCTTCCGCTGATCCCTTCCCCATGGTTCCTGGACTTTGAAGTGACCAGGTTTTCCATCTTTCCAGGATGGTGAGCTTTCTCTCTCCCAGTGCCTCACTAGCTGTCTCCATAGCCACACAGCCCCAGCCCACTGAGTGAAGCTGATCTTCACTGTTGGTGGATGGGTTCCAGAACCCTCTGTCTAGGGAATGCCTCAAAGAGATGCATACATTATGTGTCCTCCAGGGACAAGAGATTTGTTATCCCAAGGGACATTTCTTGAAGGGATGTAACAACTCCACACTGGGTCTCCTGGAACCTATTTTTAAAAACTGGTCTACCTAATGTTAAATGAAATCAGTCAGTCAGACACACAAGTGTATCACTTATATGAGAAAACTAAAATATAAAGAGCAAAAAAAAAGTTAGATGATAAGAAGTAGTGAGATACATGTTTCTCAAATAGGAAGGGGATCAAAGATGAAAGGGAGGAAAGGAAAGGGGTGAAAGAAAAGCATTAAAATATGTCATGTGCATTATACAAACTCCCTACAAGGATGTAAACATTATGTTCTGCAAACGTGTACTGAAAAGCATAAGAAAAAATCTAGATGGTTTCTATACCAACACCTAAATCAAATTTAGACCAAAACTCATCTAGATTCAATCTTCAAACTCTCAAAAGAAAATGTGTGTGAAGGGGGGTTTCCTTTAGTACAGTGATGGCCTGAACCTATGGTACTCACTGTGTTTTTAAAACAGAAGATGTCAATGTAGAGTTGTTTTTTAAAACTAAAACTGCAGCATTCAGGTTTACTTGAAGTGGCATTTTGCAACAAATGAGTGAGTTGCGGGATGTGCAGTTTGGCACTGGGTCTCTAAAAAGTTCGCCATCAGTGCCCCAGTTACTCTAATAGAGGGCCTAAAGACATCTGTACTATGATTATGATTGCAGCTATTACAAAGATTAAGGTATTTAGTCCAGGGAAGACAGCGCTTTCAGCGCATGTTCTCAACCTCAAATCCTTCTTACAACAGTTCTTGCTTTCACAAGTGTGAAAGAGACAAGGCTCCAAACTTGGATTTATAGTAAGGGGAGATAATAAACAATGATTCTCTCTAACAATTTACAGCTTTCGTCTCTCCCCCCTTCTGATTCTTACTGGTGTAATGTCTTAAAAAGAGATCTCCGTTACAATCCACCTATAAGGTGCAATGATACTTCTTCTTAGGGAAAGTTCTGACAAGTCTACTTGCAGATATAAACCTAAAACTATAAAAAGGGTTATTATACATCTAAGTGCACTCTGATTTAAAAGTGATTGTTTTATGTTTTTTTGTTTGCTAATCTGTTTTAATAAGTGGTTAAAATACCTGCATCTGCTTCATCAAAGATTTTGAGCTCATATCAACTTCATTTTTACTTTTTATTTTTGTCCTTATAAACTTCTGACTTTTTTGAGATTTTTCCATAGAAAACAAGTTTTTGGGGTAGCCAAACTCACCTAGAAAATTAGAAGATTTTAAAAAAAAATCCTGCTAGACTCAAGGTTTAAATGAGATCTACAGGTAAAAATCCTTAAACTTTCAAAACAAAATCCAACAATATGCTGTATACAAGAAACACATTTAATTCAAAAGGATATTCATAGGCTGAAAGTCAAACGATGGCAAACAATACTACAGGTGACAGGAACCCAGAAAAAGACAGGGGTACCTGTTTTGGTTGATGCAAAGGGAAGGAATAATTGGGACGAAGGAAAGGAAAAAACATAAATATATGATACGCATATATATCATATATATTTAGCTTGGATAACTGCTCTGCTGATTTCTACTGGTCATTTGAAAGGGACAGTTAATACTTAAATTTTTTCTCTACTATTTATTTACTAATTCTGCATGCTTATACCTGGTAATCTGAACAACTAATTTGAAGATGACAGTATGCAACATAACATTGTTGAATTCTTATTTTCTTTAGTGAAATCCTGTATCATTTCTAATGTTTTTTCAATATTTTTGTTCCCTTCTAAAAAATTAAAAATAAATTTTAAACACCAGAAACCTTAATAGTTGATAACATAAAGTTTATACATGATTAGGCTAATGTGTATGTTTTTATGCTAATTTTCAGATTTATGTTTTATTTTAATTGGCTTGTACAGAAATAGCACTTGTGATAGTACATTAGCTCTAATGCTTTTTGTTCACACGCATAAGCTAATTTAAATTGGTTGTCATTGGGTGTGGTAGCACACACCTATAAATATTGTACTGTTTCACTGGTCTGAGAAACTGAAAATGTAAATAAGATCCAAAATATACAAGAGATATAGTGAAATGGGAAGAAAATGTTCAAAAGGAAAGGTGACCTAGGGAGAAGGGAATGGGAAAGGAAAAGAAAAAAATGAGGAAAGAAGGATGAAATGGAAACAAAGCTTTGTGAGTAAGAAAGGGAAAAAGAGTTGAAGGTAGGGGAGGGAGATGGGAAGGGGAAAAATAGGCACATCAGGTACATGTACAAATTCCCTAAGATGAATGTGATCATTGCATGTACCTAAATTGTACCAATAAACTTAATTAAATTGAAAAATAAATGTCTATCTTTAAAAAGTTAAGTTTGTAGATTTAAGATTCTACAATTTAATCCATACAAAGTAATGTGTTCTCTTTTAGAGTCACATGGAGAGAAAACTTTCTCTCAGGCTCTCACAGAGAGCAAACTGGTCAAGCAATAGCCGTGACTCATCCACATGGCTGACACTGACAAAGGATCTACAGACTGAGGTACAGGATTACAAGATAAACTCTGAGGGGACTTGACTGACCTCATTGGAAACAAGAGCTACATCTTTTGGTATATAGGTCTTGCTCTATCTCTGTCTTAACCATCCAGCAGAAAAGTATAAAAATAAGGTATATAGGGCTGGCAAGATAGCTCAGCGGTCTAAAGCGCCTCTCAGGGACCACGGTTCGAGCCCCAGCACCACATGCCATGCCAGCCCCTCCCCCCAGGGCGGGCTGAGCTGACCCCCACACCCCCGCAAAAAAAGAATCCGTGATGTGTAGTGAGACACTGTAATAAATAAATGAATTCAAAAAAAAAAAAAGGTATATAACATGGGGCCATAATAATAACTTGAGCAGTAAATGGCTCTAGTCAACAACTTCTTCAGATAACTCACTATTATTGTGGACTGCTGGACTGTGTTGGATTGTGTCGCCGAGTTCAGGTGCCTATAATGGTTTAATGACAATGGAGTGCCCATCTTTGACAGGTCTAGACAAAAAAAGGGAGATACAAAGGAAGAACCATGATATGTTTGCATAAACAGTACAGTTAGGATAAATATGCAGTACTTCTACATAATTCTATGAGAAGCAAGATTTGCACTAACAGTGGTTGGACAAGATATTATGTTAGCTTCTAGTACTACGGACAACCACTAGGAAGATAACAAGGTAGAAAGTATTAATTATTGAAACTGTGCTATAATTCAGCTTAAAAAAAATAAGTATACAGCTACATTCTCTTAATTCATTGATTAGAGACATCTGTTATAATAGTGTCTGTTAGTAGAATATCATGTATGCACCTTGTTACAAAAACAAAAGTTACTGAAACTGCCCTATTAATGTTTTGAAACTGTCTCATTGCTATTTGTTTCTCAATAAATAAAGAATTTAAAAATAAAAATAAAATCATGATACACAGTGTTAACTATTCTCTAATTATTTCATCATAAAATTTTGTTTTATTTTTCATGAACGAGTGCTTTTTTATATTCTCTTCATTAATATCTATGTGTATTACATAAAAATAAAAAAAATCTATTTACAAGGTAAAAAAAAGTAACGTGTTCTCTTTTAATATAATATACATCTAGATCTTTGACATAAAATGATCAAAAATTTTAATATCTCTTTAAATTTGGTCTTGCCATCTAAACCTCAATCTGTATCTATTGGCTTAGATTAAGTATTCTGTTATTGTATAAATCACTTGTTTGCTAGACAATAAAGTTCATTTGTGATCAGTAATACTGTTTCCTAAACTCGTAGAAGGTCTAAAAATGTTGTTTAATTCTTGTCAGTATGGTTACATCCTTTAAACATGTTTAAGGAATCAAAATTTTTCCTTAAGAGTAAAAATTAAGTAAGCCACAAAGACTCAGTGAGATTGAGGTGGACGAACAGAAAGTGAAAATTCCAAAAAAATAAAAAGAAATCCTATAGGGAGGTATGAGCCAGTGCCATCAGAAGCAAGAACAGGGATTGCTGGCAAACTCCTACTCAGCAGAGTAACAGCTGCACTATAACTGCACAAGGTTTCGGTTACAGATATAAAGGTTCAGTGGTGAAATTTCAGTATCTATAAGTAGAAATGCAGAGCAGATTAGGGGGATTACCTATTATAAAAACAAAATATGGACAGGTACACAGCTATATATTCTTTATAAGACTCTCAAAATCATTATCTCTTTTGATCTTCACTTCAGTCAGCTCTGCAAGTAAAGAAGGTAAGAAATATGAGGTCTACAATTACCCTGTAACCTCCAGGCCCAAACAGCAGCAACCACTTTTTCCCCACCAAAATTTCAGTTCCACTAAAGAGAAGGTGACCAATTCCAGCTCTATCACACACTACTTATGTGCCCAACCAAGTCACTTTAAATATCTGGCCCAATTTCTGCAGTCAAATGGAGATAATATGTACTTCACATAAAGCATTTTGTAGTACTAAGAATATGGTCATTTCATTGCCTGATTCCTTACCAGCAAAACTGCACTAACAATGCTGACTTCCCTGAGTAATTTATGAGGACTGAAGGAAAGAGAAATGAAAAGCATAGCACATACTAGCTGAATGTGAATGAATCACAGGCCTCTGAAGTTTGAGATAGTCTGAAGCCCACTTCTACCTCCATACTATAATTGTACAACCTTGACCAAGCAGCAACCTCTATGACCCTGTTTCCTCATAGGTCAGATGCGACTGACAACAGTACCTATGATACTCAATGGCTGTGAAGATTCCCTGTGTGGTGGCACACAATATGGAGTAAGAGCCTCTGTTTCTGTTGTCTTTTCCTTTGCTCCCCACAAGGCTGATGGGAAAAGTGCACAAAGCAATACAGAACCAAAGTGAGGTCCAGGCCAAGAGCCGTGCTGCATCACCTGTACCGAGCGACCAGTTCTCGACCCATGCCTCAGCACCAGGTGGAGAGCATCCTCATCCCTGCTGGTGGAACGCTTCTCTGCAAAGGCCAGGAAGGTGCGGGTCTGGGGCACGTACAGCAGGGCTGGGATCCGGTAGGTAATCCCTTTCCTGTCTTCTTGCTGGAACACAGAGCATGATGTCACCTCTTCCATGATTTCTGAAAGACAGGAGGCAGCTCAATGTGTGTCCAAACTCAGGTGCAAACAAGTTCTCTATCATTCTATGTCTAGAGGACACAAGGGAGACACAGATATACTCAAATGTTAATTTTTTCATACAAAGGAAATATAGTCTCAACAGCACAAAGCAAGCTATATGCATTCTCATTTAACAACAGTCTGCAGACCCTGGAGAAATCCCATGCAGCTCGTGTCAAGCGTGTCTCTCTTCATAGGTCTTGCACATGCTTCTGCTAGCATCCAGGGGTCAGTAGGTAATCTTCTCCCCCAAGTCTATCCTATCAAGAGTGTATGCCCACCAGAGGATACAGATTTCCAAGAAACCTAGCTTTGTGCAGAGATCTTTGCTCTCGGTAGATATGGACTTGCAGGTTCTCTTACAATTAAAGCGAGCGAGCTTGTGGCAACAGCTTACTGAGGCCCAACTTTCTGGGCAAGACCAGCAAACATCCAGGGCAGACAGGGGCAGGTTAAGGGCTGACTACTCTGGTTTTCAGTTTGCTTTTAGTTTCCAGGTCACTAAGCAGCAAAATCTGCCTCAAGTACCAGGTGTTCAAAATTCCAGCTCGAGTCTTTTTGTAACCATAGGTCCCTGCTGTAGTAACGGGAGATTTCCTACTCTCATACAAGCCTAAGGTTATGATTGGCTGGAGGGAAAAAAATCAAAAATAGAATAGCTAAGAATACTCTCCATGTCACCTAGCCCATTGGGCGGCTCTGACTCAACATTTCCTCAAAACAAGTATAAGGGCGAACCGGGCCTCAGACCCTGCTGCAGAGGCGCAGGGCCCGGCTGGCGCGGAGGTGTCCCAACCCCGCTCACCGGCGCGGGACTCCGCGTCCCCGGCGTTCCTCGAGGGGCAGCTGGGCGCGAGGGGCTGCTCCATGGGGGGCAGGTCAGGTCCTCAGGTCTCGAGCACTGAAGCCCCGCACAAAGACGGGCACCAAGGCTGGGGAGACCGCCACGGCCGACAGGAAGAGACGTGAACTGAAGTGGCAGAGACAAGCCCCGAGAAGTAAAAACCGTGCGGCTGGCCGGAAAGTGGCGGCAGGCACCTGGAAGCACACCTGAGATCAAAGTCCTTCGGAGAGCGGCAGGCACCGTCACCTGCTCAAGCGCAGGGAACTGAGACCTCGGCCACCAAGCGGTGCCCCCCGCGCTGTCTCCGCCCCGGCCTCAGCCCCGCCTCCTCCGCCCCGCCCACGCGGCCTCCTCCCCCAAGTCCTCCAAAACCTAGCTCTTCTTTGACTGGTCGGCCTGTTAGTATCACCACCTAAAACTTCCCGGGGTAGGCTGGGAGCGGAGCAAAGGTTCCGCGGGCTCTGAGAGGACTACCGAAAAGGAGCGACGGCCCTGTGCGTTGGACGCCTCTCTTGCTAAATAAATGGGTTAATTAATTAATTACTATGTTAGGAACAGTATATTTCTAGAATTTCACTGACCCCATTCTCGTGTCCAAATCATGAAAACTAGGAAGGACCCTGTCCCCAAGACCTCCACCAGGGAAATCCCTGGACATTTTTATGTATTTATTTGTTTTTTTTTTTTTTTTTTTGTTTTTTTTTTGTCTTTTTGAGGCAGGGTCTCACTATGCAGTTCAGGCTGACCTTAAACTCACTTTGTAGCTCAGGCTGGTCTCGAACTCACCACAATCCTCCTGCCTCAGCCTCCCCAGTGCTGGGATTACAGACATGCGCCACCACGCCCGGCTCTTTATGTATTTATTTGTTTGGCGGAACCGGGGATTGAACTCAGACCCTTGCACCCCTGGAAATTTTTATTAAAAAAAAAAAAAAAAAGACAATAGATACTTCAGCAGAGAGAGAGAGAGAGAGAGAGAGAGAGAGAGAGAGTACGACGAAGCAGGAAAACATAGACTTTCTTTTGCAAATGGGAGACCAATTTATAGATGAAGAAATTAGGGAGAGACAGGAAGTATTATAAAAGAATTAAAATGTGTGCTTATACCAACTCCCACAATGAATGCAATCATTTAAATTTAGCACAAACATGTACTAATATTTTTATTTTTTAAATATTTTGTATTTTAGGGAAGGGTCTGCGGAATGTTCAAGGTCTCACTACTAGATCGGACTCATAGTGATCTTCCTGTCTCCCAAGAGCTGGGATTACAGATGCTGGCCACCACACCCAGCCTCGATGTAACTCTGAGCACGTCCTGCTGATGGGGCCGGCTTGGCAGGCCAGGGAGTTGCAGGTGCTTTAATGTGCTGAGCTATTTGGCAGGCCCTAACATGTACTAATAGAAGTAAAAATGTAAGATTATGGGGCCACAGAGGAATGTGATCAATGATGTAGAGTGTGCCTAAGGAGAGTCACGTAGAAAGAAAGCATTCCCCCAGGCTTTCACAGAGAGCAAATTGGTCAAGCAATGGCTGTAACACTGACAAGGATCTACAAACTGTGGTGTAGGGTTTCAGTTTAAATCCTGAGTGAATTTGGCTGATCTTATCAGATACAAAAGTTACATTTCTTGTTATACAGGTTTTGCTTTATCTTGGTCTTAACCATCCAGCAGAAAAGTATGAAAATGAAGTATAAAAAGTAAAGCTGGGGCCAGGGATATAGCTCAGTGGTGTAAGCGCCTGCCTGAGTTTGATCCCTGGTACTACCAAAAAAAAAAAAAAAAAAAAAAAAAAAAAAAA